>OX155898.1:41894577-42051117 GCA_944588485.1 Phosphuga atrata | reverse complement strand
TAATGTGACAATCAAGTGGAGTTAACACCACTTCTCTTTACATTGAAAAAAATCTTCAAGGCTATAGAAGGCCTTCTGAATTAGGGCATCCTTCAGTTCTCTTCTGAAATGTTTGTAAGAGGACTCCTGCCTTAGCTTTTCGGGTAGTTGGTTGAATATTCGGATGCCTATTCTATCCGGCGCTTTGCTGCACATAGTCAGATTAGATCTTTTGACACGGAGTGTGGTGCTGTCTCTAATGTTGTGGCAATGTTGATCCTTACTCGTTATAAATGTATGCCTGTTTTTATATATATACGAAGATAATTCCCATATATATATGGAGTAAACTGTAAGAATTTTAAAATTTATAAAATATCGTTTACACGATGTTCTCTTATCTATTCTTGCCATGCATCTTATTGCTCTTTTTTGGGCTTTGAATATGGTATCAATCTGAGGGGAGGAACCTAATACCATAATTCCATATGTTATGTTCGCATGTATTTCCGCGAAGTATATATTAATAAGCATATGGATATGGATTAAATTCTTCAGTCTTCTCAATATGAAGATACTTCTATTTATCTTGCTTACTATTTTCTCTGCAGTTATTTTCCACGTCATTGTTTTTTCAAAGAATATTCCTAAAAATCTCGTATTTGATGCTCGTTGTAGTTCCTTCTGACCAATATATAGAGAGAGATTTTCGCATCGTTCCCTTCTCGTCGTTTGGAAAATCGAGTAACTGGTTTTTTCTGTGTTTAAATACAAGTTGTTCGCTGAGAACCACTTATATATTTTAGAAAGCAGTTTATTTGCCTCTTCCTCATTTTCCTTCGCCGAATTTTCTGTTATTAAGAAGGTAGCATCGTCTGCGTATAGGGTGCAGTAGTTACCCTCTATATATTTTACCAAGTCCGCTATGTATATTGAAAAGAGAGTTGGGCTTAATACACATCCTTGAGGGACACCTATGTTTATTGTGGTTGCTGGCGATATTCCACTGTCATTGCTATTTGTAACTATGACCACTTGCTGTCTATCTTCAAGAAAGGATGTTAGCCAGTTGCCCACTTTTTCTCTTATTCCGTATATGTGGCATTTATCTAGTAGGATGTCGTGTGACACACAGTCAAACGCTTTAGTGAGATCGCAACATATTCCCACTGGGCATTTCCCACAGTCTATTTCTTCTAAGATTTTATTGTATAAATTTGTAATTGCCGTTGTTGTAGATTGACCGGTTCTAAATCCGTGTTGCTGTCTTGGTATTATTTTGTATTTGTCCAGAAAGGGTGTAAGTCTGTGTAACATAGAGTATTCTAATATTTTAGATATAACTGATACTAGCGAAATCGGTCTGTAGTTGGCTATGTCTTCTTTATCGCCTTTTTTAAAAATCGGAATGATTATTGAAGATTTCAAGACCTGTGGAAACTCTTCCCTCTCAAATGTGTAATTCACAACATGTGTTAGAGGTTTAATTACCAAAGATACGAATTCTTTTACAATCTTACAGGGCAGTGAGTCGGGCCCGCTAGTGTTTTTATTCTTTAATTTTTGTAAAACTTGTAAAAGTTCCCCTTCTGTATATTCCTCTAAGAATATTGTACAATTATTTTGAGGTATATGTCGGTTTGATATTTTAGTTGGTGTTATGTTTTCCCTCACTAAATCAGGTGCATTCCTAAAGAAGTTATTAAATAAAGTAGCCACTTCATTTGGGTTCTTAATCATTACACTATTTTCCATAATTTGTATAGATGGTTTTTCATTGATTTTATTAGATAGATCTTTGACAATCGTCCATAATTGCTTTTGTATGTTAGGGGCCTTTTCTAGCATGTTTTCGTAAAATTTTCTTTTTTCATCTGCAATTAATATGTTGTGTTTTTTCTTCTGTACTATGTACCGATTTTTTAGTTGTGGAAATTCTTTTTGCAATAAATATAAGTCCTTTAAGTTTCTATTTGAGGTTCTAACCGTGTTTGTTACCCAAGATTTGCTTTTGATTTCTTGACGAACCCTGACTAGCGTAAAACTGATGTAGAAATGGAATTGTAGAATCTGTATAAAGATAGATGTTTTTGTATTGCAGTTGTTTTCTGTATACAAATCCAGCCAGTTTTCATCTCTTAATGCATTGGCGAATCTTGTTTTATTTGCGTGAGAATAGATCCTGCAAAGACGGAATTTTCCTGTAGTAGGTTTAGTGTGTCTAGAATTAGTTTCAAGGATTATTTGTCTGTGATCTGATAAAGTTGTGTCATGTAAAGTAGATTTTGTGGAATAGTTAGTATTGAGAAAGATATTATCGATTAGAGTCTTTGATGTTGATGTTATTCGTGTGTATTCTTTTACTTCTTGTTGTAGTCCGTATGACAGCATTAGATTTGTTAAATTACTTGTTTCTTTGCTGTTTAATGCCAGGTTTATATTAAAATCTCCAGTTATAATCATATTTTTCGCCATTGTATCTATGTAGTAAAGTATTTGTTCGAGTTGTACCATGAAAAACGTTAAGCATCCTGTAGGTGGTCTGTATACATTTATTATTACGGTGGTGTTGTTATTAGCTTTCCATTTGATTCCACATATTTCTATTACTTTTTCTATGGCAAACGAATGCAGTTCTAGTTTCTCGATCGTATCTATTATTTTTAAGTTAGCCCAGATAGCAACTCCGCCACCCGTAGCATTCGTTCTACAGTAGCTATTTACTAAAGTATAGTTACGTATGTGGGCTAATGCTATATTTTCATTTTTGGCCCAGGTCTCTGTTAGACAAATGAATAATCTTGTCTTGTCTTGTCTGTCTAGTCTTGTCTGTCTAGTCTTGTCTGTCTAGTCTTGTCTGTCTAGTCTTGTCTGTCTAGTCTTGTCTGTCTAGTCTTGTCTGTCTAGTCTTGTCTGTCTAGTCTTGTCTGTCTAGTCTTGTCTGTCTAGTCTTGTCTGTCTAGTCTTGTCTGTCTAGTCTTGTCTGTCTAGTCTTGTCTGTCTAGTCTTGTCTGTCTAGTCTTGTCTGTCTAGTCTTGTCTGTCTAGTCTTGTCTGTCTAGTCTTGTCTGTCTAGTCTTGTCTGTCTAGTCTTGTCTGTCTAGTCTTGTCTGTCTAGTCTTGTCTGTCTAGTCTTGTCTGTCTAGTCTTGTCTGTCTAGTCTTGTCTGTCTAGTCTTGTCTGTCTAGTCTTGTCTGTCTAGTCTTGTCTGTCTAGTCTTGTCTGTCTAGTCTTGTCTGTCTAGTCTTGTCTGTCTAGTCTTGTCTGTCTAGTCTTGTCTGTCTAGTCTTGTCTGTCTAGTCTTGTCTGTCTAGTCTTGTCTGTCTAGTCTTGTCTGTCTAGTCTTGTCTGTCTAGTCTTGTCTGTCTAGTCTTGTCTGTCTAGTCTTGTCTGTCTAGTCTTGTCTGTCTAGTCTTGTCTGTCTAGTCTTGTCTGTCTAGTCTTGTCTGTCTAGTCTTGTCTGTCTAGTCTTGTCTGTCTAGTCTTGTCTGTCTAGTCTTGTCTGTCTAGTCTTGTCTGTCTAGTCTTGTCTGTCTAGTCTTGTCTGTCTAGTCTTGTCTGTCTAGTCTTGTCTGTCTAGTCTTGTCTGTCTAGTCTTGTCTGTCTAGTCTTGTCTGTCTAGTCTTGTCTGTCTAGTCTTGTCTGTCTAGTCTTGTCTGTCTAGTCTTGTCTGTCTAGTCTTGTCTGTCTAGTCTTGTCTGTCTAGTCTTGTCTGTCTAGTCTTGTCTGTCTAGTCTTGTCTGTCTAGTCTTGTCTGTCTAGTCTTGTCTGTCTAGTCTTGTCTGTCTAGTCTTGTCTGTCTAGTCTTGTCTGTCTAGTCTTGTCTGTCTAGTCTTGTCTGTCTAGTCTTGTCTGTCTAGTCTTGTCTGTCTAGTCTTGTCTGTCTAGTCTTGTCTGTCTAGTCTTGTCTGTCTAGTCTTGTCTGTCTAGTCTTGTCTGTCTAGTCTTGTCTGTCTAGTCTTGTCTGTCTAGTCTTGTCTGTCTAGTCTTGTCTGTCTAGTCTTGTCTGTCTAGTCTTGTCTGTCTAGTCTTGTCTGTCTAGTCTTGTCTGTCTAGTCTTGTCTGTCTAGTCTTGTCTGTCTAGTCTTGTCTGTCTAGTCTTGTCTGTCTAGTCTTGTCTGTCTAGTCTTGTCTGTCTAGTCTTGTCTGTCTAGTCTTGTCTGTCTAGTCTTGTCTGTCTAGTCTTGTCTGTCTAGTCTTGTCTGTCTAGTCTTGTCTGTCTAGTCTTGTCTGTCTAGTCTTGTCTGTCTAGTCTTGTCTGTCTAGTCTTGTCTGTCTAGTCTTGTCTGTCTAGTCTTGTCTGTCTAGTCTTGTCTGTCTAGTCTTGTCTGTCTAGTCTTGTCTGTCTAGTCTTGTCTGTCTAGTCTTGTCTGTCTAGTCTTGTCTGTCTAGTCTTGTCTGTCTAGTCTTGTCTGTCTAGTCTTGTCTGTCTAGTCTTGTCTGTCTAGTCTTGTCTGTCTAGTCTTGTCTGTCTAGTCTTGTCTGTCTAGTCTTGTCTGTCTAGTCTTGTCTGTCTAGTCTTGTCTGTCTAGTCTTGTCTGTCTAGTCTTGTCTGTCTAGTCTTGTCTGTCTAGTCTTGTCTGTCTAGTCTTGTCTGTCTAGTCTTGTCTGTCTAGTCTTGTCTGTCTAGTCTTGTCTGTCTAGTCTTGTCTGTCTAGTCTTGTCTGTCTAGTCTTGTCTGTCTAGTCTTGTCTGTCTAGTCTTGTCTGTCTAGTCTTGTCTGTCTAGTCTTGTCTGTCTAGTCTTGTCTGTCTAGTCTTGTCTGTCCAGTCTTGTCTGTCTAGTCTTGTCTGTCTAGTCTTTTATGTCTAGACTTGTCTGTCTAGTCTTGTTTGTCTAATCTTGTCTGTCTAGTCTAGTCTGTCTAGTCTTGTCTGTCTAGTTTTGTCTGTCTAGTCAGTCAACATAACCGCCTGATAATGCGGGAAACCCGGGCTCGGTTCCTGTTCGGGGAGGCAATAACTAGGGCGGTTTTCACTAACCGTCGGGGCTGCCCACCCTGAATGAATGAGAAATATGCGTTACCGGGGTGGCGCGTACTAAGAGCCAAAGTGGAATAGGGTATTTAGTGAGAGCTTCCCCCAAAAACACTAAGTCTTGCCCCCAAAACCGCTAGATTTTCTCTGTCCAATGTTGTCCGTCAAGTATTGTCTGTTAATTCATGTCTGTCTAGCTTTATCTGTCTAGTCTTGTTTGTCTAGTCTTGTGTGCCTAGTCTTGTCTGTTTTATCTTGTCGGTCTTATCTTGTCTGTCTAATCTTATCTGCATAGTCTTATATGTTTAGTGCTGAATGTCTAGTCTTTTATATCTAGTATTGTCTGTGCTGTCTTGTGTGTCTAGATTTGTCTGGCTGGTCTTGTCTGGCTAGTTTTGTCTATCTAATAACAGCTGTCCATTCTTGTATATCTAGTCTTGTCTATCTAGTATTTTCCGTCTAGTATTTTCTGTATATCAAATGATATCAAATATAAAATACTTTCCAATAATTCCAATATTTAAGCGTACAGAGAAAGTGTGTATGATATATGTGTGTAGGAATAATATCTTGTCCATCTAGTCTAGTCTGTCTAGTCTTACCAGATTTTAATCACTAGATGTTCAAGTCTAAACAAACAAGCCTAGGCAGACATGTCTTGTCTGTTTAGTCCAGACTATCCAATCTTGTCTGTCGAATCTTGACTATCGAATATTGTCTCTCCATTTCTTATTTCGTACCATACACGCTTTCTGAAGATAATAAGAATTGGAGGGGATCCTTGAGTTGCTATTACTCTCTCCCCAAGAAATGTTGAAAAACGCCTGCAAATCCATGATATCACAATCTCAAGTTTAGTGTGACCCAACATCAGATAAGGTTGAAATATTAAGTTTATGGTATTCATCAAAATAAATGTTGTACACAAAAGTTTCTCAACTTACATATAGTACGACACATAGTATTTCTTTGTAATTATACCAAATGTTCATTAGGTATAATTATTTCTTTATAAAACTGAGATAACTTAAATATTTGTTATATAAGTAATATGCAATATAGTATAAGATATTAGTGAATGATTTTCGTGTTGTTTATCCTATACTTAGTAATTCTTACTTTAACAGCATTAGTTTATGTTATTCTAATTTCCGAGCTTAATTAATGAATTAGTTTTTTCGTAACAACCGCTGTAGAAAATCGATTTTCAGTCAAATAACTTGTTGCAAATTGAAGTAGAAATCTCTTTTTGCTTTGTCATTCGTGATTTTCTACATCAATTTGTAGTCATAATTTTGGCAAAGAGAAGAAAAATATTTATGGAAAACAAAACGTTAACAAATTTGACCATTAGGTCTTTCTGCTCTTTTTTATTCTGGTTTTCTTTAAACAATTAAATAATACTTCTTTCGATAGAAATCAATTATATTACCACAGGACATTGACATTGTAGAAGAGGATTAAACAAATGCTTCAACATTGCTTCAGTAGATGGGAATTATTGAATTACATTCTCGTTCAATTTTTATTATGTTGCTGTATAACTTGTCCAATATATCCATCCTTTTTACCCTCAACCATTTATAAGAATGGTGGAAACATTAAAACAAATTTATAAAAAAATTATTCGATTTATTTACGATTTATTTATGAGAGAGATTTTGTATTCATTTTAATTAACAGTAGCTTCTATTTTCTTATAACAATATTAGAATATTGGTTCAATTTGGCGACTATATTCAGAGCCGTAATTTTTTTATACAAGAATAAAAATGGCGCCTTTTTCATTTTTTGGTCCTTATATATTTCAGTAACAATAAAAATGATGGTTTATTTATGAAATATATGTTTGTAGATATTACAGATCATAAATACTAAAGTAAATATAAAAGTTATTTTGTCTTTTTAATTTCGAATACACATTATTCCGAACCTTCTCTTTGGCGCCTTTATTAAATCGGCGCCTATGGCGGCGGTCACATTAGCCATACCCTAGTTACGGCTCTGTTTATACGTCTTTCATTTCTCAACCTACTAAATATATAATGCGACTCAAAGCTGAAACGCAAGGCGGAAACCCTACCCCAACTTTTTTTTAGAATTTGATTAAATAAAAACGCATTATAATCGTAAATAGATGAGAAAGAAATGTTAATAAATAAAGAAACCTGTTCAATAAATCAGGAAGACAATACTAACATTAAATTGTCATTAAAGTGTTCTTTTTAATCTTAAGGTACAACGAACATTGCACATCGGTGCGCATGTTCTTTAGCAGTTTACATGGACAGTCCTTGCGCTTCTCAGAACTATTCATTAAAATAAATACACACACACACACACACAAATAAATATATATATATATATATATATATATATATATATATATATATATATATATATATATATATATATATATATATATATGTGTGTGTGTTTGTGTGTGTGTGTGTGTGTAATTCTTTTAATTAAACAAAGTACTTGTTTATATTTAGAAAATAATTACTTTTATTTGTTGAAGGTATAAGGACTTGTGTTCAGGATATTGGTGCGGTACTGTGCGCAGCGGCTGCATGTTAGGGTTTACTCCTGTAAAGGAGTCGGTGCGGGTGTGCGAGCGAGAGGCTCGAAGTCCTGACAGAGATGAATGGGTTTCATTTCACGCTGAGCCTCCCGCCCCGCACCCGACAGCCCCGCATGATTTACCGGGCTACAATGTGGTAACCCATGATTTATTGCCGCCGAATGGCGGGCTCGCGAGTGCGCTTCAAAACCCCGGACCATGGGCGGTTTCCACTCTTCTACAACTATTCGGATATTATCATATGTGCAGGCCGCTCAAGGTTAGGACTACACGGAATCATTAATACATTTTTAATTAAAAATCCTATCTCAATGGACCAGACACTTTTAGGGATAGGGATTCGAATCCCATATGGGGATTCCGACTGAAAACGGATCAATACAACTCAATCCCTTTACGTCTTCAAATAAAACCGAGTTAACCCCATACAGAAACTGAAATCCCTTTAAACATCAAAAGCTTCAATACAAGCGAATAGATTTTCATTTCAACCTCCCAGAAACTATTTACTATCCAATAATGGTAAATGTAAATTTACCGCACCAAACATTATTTCCAAAACACAACTTATTAAATACCTAATATTTAACTCACCGAAGATGTTATCTAATTTTTTTTAAACCTTTCATTAGCATAAATTATGTTTATCTCATTTGGTTAGAGTTTGTTGCCTTTTGATATTTCAACAAAAATTGTGCAGCGTTGTTTTATTTGCCGTGCCGACTCATCGAAAACAGTGTCTGCAGGAAAATATGAGCGAAAAGGAAGATGAATTGCTGCAGAGTCCAAGATGGCACCAGAAGGCGCAGAGACCAGCACGCGGCAGCGAAAAAAACCAATATCTGTGAGCCGGACATTCGAAGGGAAAGAGAAATACAACCCATATTACGTTTCGCAGCTTTGTTCGGCTATGTGATATATTGCAGATATTGCATGTTATTGTACATTTTGCTGGATTTGATAAATTATATGGAACTATACAGGGTGAGTTTGCGATGTAATAAAATATACTCCGTAAATTGATGTCTCCTAGAAGCGAAATCAAATTTATCGCAGTGTTGATATCTACAGTTCTATATATATCATACATTTCACAGGATTCTATTAATCTTTTTCTACAAATCTGACACAACTAGATCATATTAATCTTTGTTTTCCTTTCCAATAACCCCTTTCGTATATTTGTCACAAATTACGTTTACGTCCAAAATAGAAATGTTAAAATAGTATTTATGTACTTAATTTATATGATTTTTTAATTAAATGGAATCCACCTCAAAACGTACAAATCTGACTCAATATTGTATATTTTATATTACTTCACTAATCTCTCTCGCATATTCTCTCTCTATCTATATACAGATATGTAACTGATTGACCGATTGACTGATTGACTGATTGAACGCAGAGCTAATATCGTTTAACTTCGGAACGTAACATTTGGAAGAAACGTTGCTTTTATGATGTAAACATGCACCAATATCCAATAAGGAAGCATTATTAGAAATTTCGTTTCTAAGGGGGTGAAAAGGGGAGCCAAAGTTTTTTTTATAAGAAGCCTATATCTTTGAACCTATATTTTCTTCTTCTTATTACCGTTGTCGAGCTGGTGCAGGGTCCGCTTTCTTGGTTAATGACGGCCATTTTGCATGGTTTTGTGCGTAATTTGGTTTTAGGCCCACGATCTTTAGGTCACTATTTATCTGCTTCGGTCTTGCTATGGCACGTTGGTCTTCAATCTCAAAAATGTAGTGCAGAGTTGACAACAGTACCAGGAGCTGCTGGCAGTGCATGGCCAAATCATCGGAGTCGTTTCTCGCTCATTTTGTCCACAATTGGAGCAACACCTATTTGCTCTCGAATTGTGTCGTTTCTGACATGGTCAAAATAAATTTTTAGAGCCTATATGCTCTTTTTTTAGCCGTATTCTATCCTTTGGGTATAGGTCTTTTTAAAATTTGACCATTGGCTTCGATTTTGTGCAACTCGATACCAATTTAAGTCTGCGACTTTCTTCATCTCATCGTACCATCTTTGCAATGGTCTTCCAACACTTCTCCTCTCTTCCCAAGTTCTCCATCTGGTGATATACCCGCTCCAGTTTTCTGTATGTCTGGCCACGTGTCCTGCCCATTGCCATTTAAGGGAAACAATTCTTTTTATTATGTCGAAGACTTTGTTTTTTTCATTTATCCATGTATTTCTTTTGTTGGCTCTCAAGGAAATTCCAAAAATTCGTCTTTCCATGGCTCTCTGATGTACTTCCAATATATGTTTGATGTTTCTGGTTATTACCCAGGTCTCGCAACCATACGTGAACTGCAACTATACACTCCTTATAGACTTTTGTTTTTAGAGTCATTGGGATATTCATGCTGAAAATGTACTTTAATTTGCCGTAGGCCGCCCATCCGAGTCTAATTCTCCTATCAATCTCCATTTCTTGATTTTATTTGGCCGGTGCTATAGAATCGGTATTTTTTCATCTGCATCTGGTGTATTTGTAATATACTGGGTCTTTCTGTAGTTCATGTGTAATCCTACTTTAGCAGCCTCATCTTATAGTTCTTCCAACATATCAATCAATTCCTGTTTATCTCTTGCAAATAGTGCAATATCGTCGGCAAATCTTAGATTGTGCAAGTGTTCACCATGTATGTTAAATTCTTTCTTTTCCCATTGTATCTTTTTAAAAACATCCTCGAGTACTAAGGTGAATAGTTTTGGAGATATGTATTACGTACCCTTGCCGAACTCCTCTTTTGGTGTTTATTTTGTTAGATGATTTATGAAGTCTTAAAGACAATGTCGAAGTCCTATAGATGTTTTCAAAAAGGTTTATATAACGTTGATCTACTCTAGCATTTCCCAATGATTTTATTATTGCCCAGATTTCTATTGTGTCGAAGGCTTTTTGGAAATCGACAAAAGACCATCCATAGGCTTATGTTATATTCTGTAGCTTTCTCGATCACCTGCCTTAATATGTGTAGATGTTATGTCGTACTATAATGGCTTCGGAAACCAGCCTGTTCCTTTGGTTGGTAAGCTTCCAGTTAATCTGTTTGTGATTATTCTGGTGAATAATTTATATATCTGTGATAGTAAGTTTATCGGCCGGTAGTTTTCGAGATCAATCGGGTCGTCTTTCTTGTAGATCATAGCAACTACAGCATTGTCCCAATTTTTGGGTATATGTTCTTCTGTTGAGCACTCATTGAATAGTTTCACTAGTTCTTGTCTCGTCTTGATATCACTTTCCTTAAGTTTCTGTGTATTCTGTGTATTCAATTCTGTGTAATAAAATTATGTGTATTCAATAGTGTCTCTTTTACCCTCGGTTATCAGTTTTCTCCTTTTCTCTATGAGGTATTTTGTTTCTATCGAATTGTATTTTGCCCACATTTTTCAGTTTTAGGCCCAGAAACCTAGATGGTTTTTTTTTATTTTGCGCTAATTAATTACACATTTGTCTTCTGGTACAAATGTGGCCAACACTAGGGATATAACTCGGGACATCTAGACTTGTTACTTAGCGCCCTAACACGAGACCACGATGGAAAAATTTTCATTCAGCTTTTGTTGTTTGATTTCTTTCCGCTATCTTTTATCTACTTCCTCTCTTCGTCGGTTTTACATCTTTCTTTTTCTTTCCAGTTTCGTGGTTATGAGTAGTTTGCATCTGACCATCCTGTGATCACTGCCGGTGATGAATTGACTGACTACATCTACGTCTAGGATTATGTGTTTATGGCAGGAGATTATAAAGTCAATCCCATTTTTGGTTTGTCCATCTGGGCTATTCCATGTCCATTTGCGTTTCTCTCTCTTTTGGAAGAAAGAGTTCATCAGATAAACTTTCTCTTTTTAGAAAATTTGATAACATTTTACCCCTTTTATTTCTGGTGCCAAGTTCGAACTGTCCTATGTGTGTTTCCGTTGGATCTGCTACCCTGCCTATTTTTGCATTAAAGTCTCCTCCCAGAACAGTGTGCGTTGCTGGGTTCTCTCTTACTGCTCTGGCTATGTCTTCGTATATCGTTTCCACCTCGTCATCATCATGTGAAGAAGTTGGGTTGTATATATTTTAGCCTTAAATTTTTATTTATGTTAATTACGACATATATTTACACTGTCAGATATTGTTTTCAGGAGTTTTAGGTTTGTCGAAATTTTTTTATTTATTAATATTCCAACTTTATTTATTTACATTTTTTACAACTTTTTAAAGATTTAACAACATTTAACATTTACAACTTTTATTTATTAATATTAACTCCTCCATTGCTATCGTCATCATTCCCTCTGTAGAACAAAGTATGTCCTGAATCCAAACGGAGGCATTGTTCTCCTCTTTTCCTTGTTTCGGCTAAGCCTACAATGTCCCAGTTTATTTTCTCCAATTCGTACTCTAATTCAACCAGATGTTCTTTTGTTCTGATTGATCTTGTGTTGCAAGTTGCAATGTTTAATAAGCAATTCGTTTTAGCTTTGCTAGTCCATTATTACTGTGTTTTTTCTTTATGAATGACGTTCTTTTGCCTCCCCCGGAATCCACGAGGCTGACCGAGATATCGGTGTGGGATTGGGAGGTACCTCTACCCATCTGGGGTACTTGATTTCGTTTTGAAGTCGACATATTTTGTTGAAAGGTTTTGGCAATTAAAACACAACGCTTGCATTGCGTCTTGGTGAGTTTTTGTATCAGCGGCTCCTAACCTGGAGAACAGACGCTGTTTGCAGCCGCCGATTCTAGGTCAGACGCTGCGAGGTGTTCACCATATCTGGCTATCCTCACTTTGTTTAGCCTGCAGGTCGATGCAGTTGCCCGGGGTGTGACACGTGGAACCATAAGTGAGAATTGGGTGTCTTGTGAGGACCAGTTATCGCCGACCGCTCACCGACTATGTCTTTGAGCGCGACCGTTCTTGATAAAAGGTGCTACCTCTGCAACACAACCCCATACCCCGTACCCCATATACCCCATATGCTCTTATAAAATGGAGTAAAACGGGTTTTACCCTTTTCCGAAAATCTAAGATAAGTTATCCTAAGAAGGGTACAAGTGCAGGATCGCATATCTCATAAATTGGAAATGTTAGAGATGTGAAAATTGGTATTTAAATTCTTTCTTAAACATGAAGTAATCTGTCTATTACCATTTTCCAAAAATCAATTAAAAGAGATGAAACACAATTATTAAAAAAAAATAATTCAGACAGTTGACAGCTAACATTTGAGTATTAGTATATAATTATAATTTAAAATACAAATTAAAAATAAAAATGTAAATGAGGCTCTATAAAATCGTATTATTGTGAGCGATCATTATTAGGCGATGAAATGATAGTGAACATGTAGTTGCACACAATGATAGTGACCAGGAACAAATATTTGATAGTGCTGAAAACTGTAAAGAATACTTGAGTAGTTAGTAGAAAGTTAAGTCCCATGATTGACAATAAGCGAGAGTCGTTGCATATTTCAAAGTTCCAACTGCTTAACCTACGAAATGTTGAAGACTAACAATAAGATTTGGAAGTTGTTACGAATGCCGGATAAAACCCAGTTGAGGTGCGGGTTCAGCCCGCGGGCCCGAGAAAAGAGATTCCAGTCTCTTAAAAATTGATCATTTTATTGAAAATTTGAAAAAACTATGTAAAGTTTATTCTCCTTGCAACTGCCAGTATCATACTGTTTTAATTTACATTTAATTTAAAGTAATCTAGAAAAATATTCAGTCCATTTGGATTATTTTGGAAAAAGTTTCGGACAAAAATCCTGAAGTACGCTATTTTAATAATTTTGAAAATAACCACTCGATTGCATTCAAATTTCTTAAGATTTATAACTTAGTTCACAAGTAATATGTGTGCAAACCTTGAATAAAATCCATACGGAAATGTTGAAGAAAAGTAGATATGCAAATGTTGCTCGTAACAACTTTTAAATCCTAATATTAGTCTTCATATTACCTACAAAGTAATCACTATTTGCTAAACGTAGTTGAACTAAATTAATTAGATTGACATAAAAATTCACGCAAGCGAAGCCGCGGGCTATAGTAAGTTATCCGCATGTTTTTGTTATAACATAAATGTGTCAAATCACTTAAGACCCAGATACCTAAGATACCACTTGTATCAAATTTGTTTCTATAAACTTAAATACGTATTAATGCGTGGAATAATAAATTCAACGTTTACTAGGTTTAAATGGGGAAAAAAGAAAAGATTCGGAAGTCGATTTACATAAAAAACGTTTAAATATAAGAAACATGCCTAAATGATACATTGATGGAAATAGGAGAACAAGCAATAAACAATAAAATTTATTTTCTCACATGTTATGGTCTCTACCTGACACAATTTCCCGACTGTCTACACACGAAGTTTCCGATTAATATGGGTGACGCAGTATCACAACAGACTCATACCGCCCTCACAAAATTGCATTTTAAATCAATTCCTGTGTGAACACTTTTTATTTCCAGACAGACGAAACTTAGCTATATTCATGTTCATATATTTTTATATGAACTCAGTATATTTTTATAATGTAGACAATTTTACATACATGCATTTGATCCATATCTCTAACCCTGAATTAAGAAAATGAGTTAGATAATATATAGTAATATAAAGTTATCTAGTGATAAGTTTTCAAAATCTTGAAATTCAACAAGTTAATTAAAAATAATATATAATAAATTAATGCGGCATTTTTTTACCCTTAGGGATTGTCCTCGTATATGGACGCTAGGAGAATATGAGATAAAAAAGGATTAATCTAGTTTTATGAATTCAGGTTTAATTATATTAATAATGTTATTGTACCCAGGAACATACATAATAGCAACATACATAAGGAATGCTGTTAGTTGCTTTTATATTTATTACATTTAAATTCAGTCAGTTTTTAATAAACTATATATAGTTATTACCAGTTGGATCAAGCATAAATAAACATTATTTAAAATATTGTACTGCATCAGTATTTTCACCAGAATTATTTTTGCCAATACGAGAAAATTTTTCTGATTTTGCACTTATGTATATTATGTTTTATTTCTGTTGAAGTTATATTTTGATTTATTTGCTATTCACCATCTGCTGTATTTCTATAATTTAAAACGATTTGAACTTATTTGGTGTCCCTTCTCTCGGATTTCGTGATCAATTTATTTTCGTTTCATCTCCTTCATCTAAATCTTTACGTACATTTAGATAAAGCGATGTAGGATTCATGTCATTCATTTCACTGGTCAAGATTATCTTGTACATTATCTTCCTTTTGTAAGATTACGTCGATTGGAATACTTCTATAAATCTGCATAAGTCACTTGAATTTATAATTTTGCTACTATAACATAACAACTCCGATAACTGCGCGCGACTAAACAACGCGTCGAAAATAAAAGGTGTTTTTTTTAAGACCGATAGAACTTGAAATTGTAAAAAATAGCACAAAAAATAGATTCTAATCAAGACTGTTTTTTATTAGAATTATATCAATACATGGCATTAACATTTAAAAATGATTTCATATGGCCAGCGGATTCTGGGCGTCCAATTTTGAACAACTTTTTCGAGCATTGCTAGCCGTACATCCGTACATCTAGCCATACATCACGAATAGCACGAACAATGTTGGCCTCCAAGGCGTCAATTGTTGCAGATTTATCAGCATAAACCAGTGACTACACGTAGCCCCAATGGAAATAATTGAGAGGTGTCAAATCGCATGACCTTAATCAACTTATCGCCAAATTTTTCTTTCAATAAGTCGATGACTACGGTCGAATTATGGCACGTAGCGCCATGCTGTTGAAACCATATCTCGCTCGGATCAATGTGATTCATATTTTCAAACAAAAAACATTGATCGTGGTGCGGTAACGCTCTCCATTGACCAAAACGCGAGCTCCGGCTTCATTTTTTAAGAAATAAAGTCCGATTATGCTACCAGCTTGTAAACCGCACCAAACAGTACATTTTTCTGGATGTAATGGAGTCTGTAGGGTCTGTTAGGAATTGCTCTCACTCCATATGCCGAAATTTTGGTTATTAACAGACTCGTTAAGCAAAAAATGAGCCTCATCCCGGAACACAATCTTGCAATCAAGAGCCCAATTGGCGAAAGAGCGACGCATTTGATGGTCTCGTGGCTTCAATTCTTGCACCAGCTGGAAATTATATGCTTGTAGCCCGAAGTGCGACCGACGACGAATCGATAAATTTGGATCTTCTTCTTCATCACGTGTTGGTGTTATTACATCACTTAGAAAATATGTGGTATGTAATCTATCCACAGTTCGATGGATTGCTTGCTCAGATAGACGATTATGTACGCCATAAAAATCACGAAGTCATATATAAGTTACGCGAATTGATGACTAATTTTCAAAGTAAATTTGGATAAATTTGCCAGAGTATACTGATCATAAATATAAAAAAGTGAGCGCAGTATGACAGATCGTTTAACAGCTAACCTAACCCTTTCCTAAGTTCTATCCAAGCAAAAAAAACAACATAAATTCTTAAATACTAAATCAGCGACATAACAACGCGCTAGGAAAACAACACGCTACAAAAACATCACATCCTAAGATGACACGGTCAAAAAAACAGACGACAAAATACACGTGGAAAATATCATAATAACACGTTTAAAATATTACAGCAACATTATAACAGGTCGAAAATATAACACTAGTATAATATCACATCCTAATTATTCTTATCATCACATATTTTGGATGTGATAATTTCGTAGAATGTTGTTTTCTTAGTGCGTTGTTATGTACCTGTAAGATTTTCGGCGCGTTGTTAAGTTGCGCGTTGTTATATCCGAACACCAATAATTTTGGCGAAGGTGTAAAACTTATTGCGGGCTAAAAACTATTCTTTACTTAAGTGGAGTTTAAACGTTCAAACCTAGTCAATACTCGATTATTCACAATTTAAACATTAATATAATAATGCAATGAAGGTCCTATATCTTCTTCTTCTTTCGAATAGGCCTACTTTGGACCACGCTTGTTCAACTGTTGGGCTTTGGTCTTTGCCCAGTATTGTCGCATCTTCTGTCGCTGTAACTCCTTTCTCTCTTCTGTCCAAGGGGTACCTTTCCTCCGAGGTTTTTCCTGAAATCCATGGACTTCCTTCACGGTGCGTCTTACAGAATGTCTGTTTTTGAGATCTGTTATTCCCAGCTCTTTAATATCCTTCTCGGTATCTGTCAACCAAGTGGTACGAAGCCTCTTGTTTTGCCAGAAGGTGAACAGACCGTTAGTCGGTTTGGAGGCAATCTTGCAACGTGGCCATAGAAAGCTACCCTTCTTTTCCTTGCACAGTCAGAGAGCATCTCAATATGTTCGTAGAGCTCAGAGTTATGCCGTCCACGGAATTCCCCTTCTTCCTTTCCCGGGCCTAGGATTTTCCTGAGGATTCTCCTCTCTCTGATTTCCAATTTCTCTATTAGACCCCTTCGGTTCAAGGAAAGACACTTCATGGCATACAGGGCTTCTGGTCGTAAGACTGATGTGTAGTGCTTAAATTTCAGGTTGCGTGACAGGCATTTCTTATTGTGAGTGTTCTTAGTAAGCCGATAAGCTAGTTGCAACTTGTTGACTCTCTTGGACAATGATGCTCTTTCTGATAAGTTGGGTTCAATCCAATCGCCGAGATACTTAAATTTATCAGTCCTATTAATGTTTCCCTGTTCTAGTAACATCTCTATATTTGCTTCTTTGATGTTGGTGAACAATTCTGTTTTCTCCAGCGACACTTAAAGACACACGTTGGCAGACTGTTTTCTGAGGCAGTTTACCTGCATTGTTGCCATCTCAAGAGACTCAGCAAACAGTGCCATGTCATCTGCAAAGGCCAGGCAATCTACAACCAGTCCATCGTTCTTACGTCCCAGGTAGATACCACTCTGAGCACCCAAATTGTTCAGATCATTGCGCCATTCTCTCATAACCTTTTCAAGGACACAGTTGAAGAGAAGTGGGGAAAGTTCATCTGCTTGTCTCACTCCAGTTTTTATTTCGAAGCTTTCTGAAATCTCGCCTCTAAATTTAACCTTGGAATAGGTGTAAAATAATCAATTTACAATTAACTAGTCGACAAAAATACAATTAATTCTTTAAATTATTCCACATTTTGGGTTTTCCAAGAAATTAAAACAAAAATAATTGAAACATATGAAAAAAACAAAAATTATATTTCTAAAATATTTGTTGAGCAAAATGAAATTAATATGAACATAAACATACTAACAGGTTAGATATATATGCAGCTAGTTCATGACTATGGTAAAGCATAACTTATTTTGCAATGTTAACCAAGATTTTGTTCTGACAAGAGTTTGTAGGATAGCGTGAGAAAATATTCAGAAGTATGTAAAGAACAATGGGAAAGCTAAGTATTATGTATTAATTTGTTTAGGTATTATTACTATTACTAATATAGTAGCTCATTTAAAAGAATCAGAACTTATACAATACATTATAAAATACATTAAAAAAAAAATAGTTTTGTACAGCTTTTGTTCTCGAATATTAAGCTATTTATCGGCGAAACTATCTTTCGGTCTTATTTGTGATTCCATTATCTATGGAAAAATAAGCAAAAACTAGTTAGTAATATTATTAGTCACTCCAATAATGTTAGTTATATAATCGCTTAATTATGAAAATTGATTTTACTGTACATTTGGTTAATTTATGATTTGGCATTTAATTAAACTTGTCATGTAATATTCTATATCAGGGGTGTCGATCATTTAGCAATGAATGAAAACAAAACATTTCTGATTGTGAAAACCAGTTACCATATTAGCATGAATAGTATAAGACGCCTCATATTTTACGCTATTCATGTTGTACAAATCTAGATTGATAAAACTAAATTGCGCAAACCTTGTTAAACAAAACTAAATTGGATAATATTGGGTTGCGCACAACTTGATGGACAAAACTAAATGAGCAAAATTGAGTTGGGTAAACCTCGATAGACAAAACTATTATAAATGAACAAAATAGAGTTACACAAACCTTGACAGACTATAATAAATGGTCAAAAATGCGATGCGCAAACCTTGACAGAAATAAACTAAATTAATAAAATTGAGTTGCGCAAACCTCCATAGACAAAACTAAATGGATAAAATTGAGTTTTTGTTTAGAAAAATCGTATTTCATGAAAACCATCAGTCTTTGTAGTAAATTCCTATTCTTAACCTGTATTTGAATAAATTCAGTTTAATATCATTAATCCATTTTAATGGAAAAAATAATACCATTTTTTTAGAACTATTTCTCGCGCGTTTCCACACGCGTCGGTTGTGACACGCGTGCCATAAGTTTGCCACCGCTGTTGAACAATGGAATTAATTACCGATGAAAGAAATTTGATTAACATAAATATATTCTATAACTAACAATTCCTGAGCAAGAGCCCTATTCATTAAAATGAAAAAGATGCTGCTGACCTCTCCGGGTCTGACTAAGAATGACCCACTGCTTCCCGATTCTGCTATACGGGAGGGAAAGTTGGACCTTGGCCCAGGAAACAACAAAAAGGATAATGGTCTTCGAAATGTGGGTCTACCGTCGTATGCTGCGAATACCGTGGGTGGACAAACAACGAACATAGAAGTACTAAGCAGAATGAAAAAGAATACTCTTCACAATAATGAAACAAAAGTTACAATACTTAGGCCACATCTCCAGAAAGAGAAAATATGGTTTGCACCAGCTCATAATCCACGGAAAGATCCAACACAAGCGAAGTGCTGGTCGTCGCCGCATATCTTGGCTGAGCAACTTGACAGATTGATTTGGAGTGTCATCGGCGGAACTGTTCAGTTCCGCGATGTCAAAAAAAAAATTGCCAAAATAATCAGCAACCTCCAACGGAGAAGCTAAGCCAAGAAGAAGAACAATTCCTGTCGGATTAGCAATTTCAGTTTGTTTTTTATCAGGTTCGAAGTGTTTGGTCCAAATAAGGCAACTGCAGAAGGCCCTCGTCACATTTGTAGCTTGAAGATGGCGAGAAGTGAGGGTTCTTAGGAGATGATGCGGGAGGCGAGTTTTTCATGATGTTTGTGGAGACTGGTAGGTACCATCTAGGACGAAATTCTCGAGTAATAGACCTGGGAACCCATAATGTGGCCGGTATATTCGACATAGACAGTTTTTTTCTAAACTTATTATTGGTTTTGTTTGTTTTCTATTGCCGAAGGAAAGAGCATTGATTTGATAGGCTATGAACGGGCGGACAAACGTTTTCCACGTATAGACTAGGGTGTTTATTGAACAATCCCCAATCCGAGTACGGAGGCAGTAAATTATTTTTAATCTGGAACTCATTTTTTGCAAACAATGTCTAATGTTGGGAACTAATGTTACTGCTGGCTGACGAAGCAGAGTTTAATATAGATTTTTAATGAGAATTGTGCAAAGAAAGTAGTCACAGTAGAAACTTTATACATACATAAAGTGTCACAAAGGTTTTAAAGTTCTAAAGAATTTAGAATTGGTAAAACCATACTACATTATAGATTATCATATAAGCTTAATAATGTCGGAACACAGCCTGAATATATAAATATATTCAATCTTTTCGGAGCTCTATAACACTATTGAGTCCTTTTAGGACTACCAATACAAATCTCATGTGAAATTTGTTAGTCATTTTATAGCTTTCAATTCAACTTCGTGGCACTCAACAAAAACCTGTTTTTTAAGATCATGTCTTTCGGATGACTTAAGTGGATAGCCATCTGCAAAGCCAATCCAAAGCCATCCAAAGCAAAGCTGCACTGATAAGAGATAAATCTCGAAACGCGCTGCAGATGTGTATCCACATTATATTCCACTTGTTCGTAGCTCTATAGTATTAAATATTTTTAAGACTATGAACTATTCGCTTAATTTATATAAAAAGAAATGATCTTAAAAACAATGTTATTTCTCTAGTTCTGTTAGTGTCACGAAAATGGACTGATACTAGTAATAACATGCAAATGTCTTTTGTATAATTTTATATGTGAGATATTAGCCAGAAAATAGTTTGTTCAACGTTAAACTTGTTCATAGTCTTAATAAAATTGAATATTATAGAGCTACGAACAAGTTCAATATATTTATATATTCAAGCTATATATTTCGCTTTAATAAGTTTTTATGATTGTATCTATAATTAGTATGTTTTCACCAATAATCAACTATTACTTTTATTTGTTCAGTGATATATTTATAAATTAATTTAACTTAATTTGTTCGATGAACATTGAAATAGTTCTGATTATTGTTTGAAATCTATCTGTAAACTTAGTAGATGAAGCTACATATTTGTCCTATCTAATCCAGTATTATTCAGACATGCCTAGTTTCGTTTATTATTGTTTATTTCTGGCTAGTTCTATTTGATTTTGTGTAATATTATCTGGTCTTGATGCAAACTAGGTAGAACTAGGAATCAAAGAGAAACAATTCGGCCGAAGTTGATCTTTCAGAATGCTTCAATGCATCCTAGTCGGGTGCCTCTTATGGTTTCATCATATCATGAAAACCGAAAACAATGCATTTTAAGCTAATTAAGCTATTCCCTTTTTATTGATAATCAGCGTTATGTTAGAATAATGTTATGTAAGAATAATGTTGTGTTAGAATAATGTTATGTTAGAATATGTGAGATAACACTTTGTAATTTAAATTTGTTAGCGTTCAATGATATTAAAATAAATGGCATAGGGAAAATGAAGGTGAAAGCCAATGGGCGTTTATGTACGCAAATGTCAGCAGGAATGTTATGTTTGTCTCCTGTGTGAAATCCGTTTTGTATTTTGTAGAGTGCGTTTTGTTGAGGTGATGGGATCATAGACATAAATCTAACAAACGTTACGCCGGACCAGAACAAGTGCTTAACTGATAACCTCTGCGCTCTGTACTCGCTCATTCTTGTTGCTGGATTCTGTCACCGAGACCCATTTCATTTGTCCGAGAAACGTGCAGCCCATAAAAGTAATTAATATAAGAAGTCTATTTATACCCTCGAGCGTCGGTAGGCGTCTTCGCGATAAATTATTATTGAGAGGCAGGCGTCCATTTAAATACACAATCCAAGAGACCTCTAGTATGCAGCACTTTTGATAAAATATTGTGAACGCAGGAAAAAAATATGATGGTCGCACGGTGTAAAAAGGGTCCCTTGTCCCTTATTTATAGCTCTTATACAGGAATGTTATTGACACGTTTGCGTGAATAAAGATATATCACAGGCCGCCATTTATATAAATATATGTGCGTTCACAATATAACAATACGATAGCAATCACATTTGTTGTTTTCTCACCTCGTAAAGTTCGAATGATTTCATTATTGAAACGAATCTGCATAAATGATGTATTTTTAATGAGGGACAGCCCATCCTTAACGATGATGAGTGAGTTCATAATATAAATGGCTTATGTTAATTTACTATATACCGACTACCAACAATCTGATTTACTACTTATTTTGTATTCCTAAGAACTGCACTCGCCAGGTAAATTATTTAAAATAATATTTATGGATACGAGCATGACTTAAATGAGTAAGCATCGACTTTTTGCGAGATGAAACGATTTTCGGCGGAAATGGACAGTTCTTATACGATCACTATGCTACACACGACAAGACAACTACAAACTATTATTATCTTCTTAAATGTAAGACCTTTTAATCAGACAAAGACTTATTAAGATAATATTTTACAAAAGGACAAGAACAGGAAAAATCAAAACGATAAGAACGTGTAATGTTTGTATATTTTAAATACACAAACCCAAATAACACAATATTAATGAAAGATAAAGTTGAATAAATTAGGACTTCAAACAAATCAAATTAAATCATTTACCTATTAATAGTCTTCCAGCTTGTCGCGATAAACAATTATTTACTATAGATACTTTTTCAATGCTAATATACCAAACTATATTTATGACTGTTAATTTAATTTGACAAATTTTATTCAACATAAATTCTAAAATTATATGCTCTAAACTGTATACATAGTTTATATTTAATTTTTTGTCTGCTATCGTTTGGTTTTGTTTGGTTTTGCCTGGCATTCCTGGCCTTGTCTGGTCTGGTGTGGTTTGATCTTGTCTGGTATTGTCTGGTATTGTCTGGTGTTGTCTGGTCTCGTCTTATCTTGTCTGCTCTCGCCTGGTGTTGCCTTGCTTGTATCGCCTTATCTGCTCTTGTCCTTCCTTGTCTGCTCTTATCTGGTCTTGTCTGGTCTAATCTGGTCTTGTCTGGTCGTGTTTGGTCTTGTCTGGCCTTGTCTAGTATTGTCCGGTGTTGTCTGGTCTTGTCTGGTCTTGTCTGGACTCTTCTGGTCTTGTCTGATCTTGTCTAGTTCTGTATGGTCTTGTCTGGTATTGTCTGGTCATGTCAGATCGTGCCTGGGCTTGTCTGGTCTTCCATGGTCTTCTATGGCCTTGTCTGGTCTTCTATGGTCTTCTTTGGTCTTCTGTGGTCTTGCCTGGTCTGGTCTGGTTTTGTCCGCTCTTGTATGTTGATGGTTGATGCCTTCCTCTCATGGTCTTGTCTGGAATTATCTGGTCTTGTCTGGTCTTGTCTGGTCTTGTCTGGTCTTCTCTGGTCTTGTCTGGTCTTGTCTGGTCTTGTCTGGTCTTGTCTGGTCTTGTCTGGTCTTGTCTGGTCTTGTCTGGTCTTGTCTGGTCTTGTCTGGTCTTGTCTGGTCTTGTCTGGTCTTGTCTGGTCTTGTCTGGTCTTGTCTGGTCTTGTCTGGTCTTGTCTGGTCTTGTCTGGTCTTGTCTGTTCTTGTCTGGTCTTGTCTGGTCTTTTTTTTCAGGGGGTGGAAAATACTTTTTACGTGCGATCCCCAGGACACACAGCCCCAGGAAGTGTGGGACTCACCCGGCTTGATGGTAGGGCTGGTCCTACCCACTAAAAACCCCGCCCAGTACTGTAATGCTCTCGCTATTATGGAACCGCCTTTAGGCATTACTTCGCAATAGCTTTGGTCTTATCTGATATGCCAAGTTCATTTAATTTTTGTCTCTTCCTCTCCTTCCTTTTCCTTCATTATATTGTGGAGCATTGTTATTATCGCCACCCAATTTTCTTCCGATTCTAGTAGACGTTCTGCTGCATTATTTTTATCTATTTTTCGTATAAGAACTGTCCATTTCCGCCGAAAATCGTTTCATCTCGCAAAAAGTCGATGCTTGCTCGTTTAAGTCATGCTCGTATCCATAAATATTATTTTATCTATTTTGTACATTGGAAAATTGTAGGTTCACGGTAGTATATATTCACAGTACCAATACATTTCGTCGTTTTGTTTTCTAATTTTGTAAAGATATGTGTCAAAAGCGCCATGTCCAGACATTGCTTGTGTGGCATAGAATCCAACCTCTCCCCACTTCCTTTCATACCACTTAATTACATTGGAAATGAATGTTTTTGTCCATTCCTGGTATGCTTTCCATTGCGTCTGCCATTTATTGAGCATCTCGCTCATATAATCCGCTTTATGTTCAGCTCCTTTTCTGTGCAACGCTACTCTTTCTTCTACCTATAGTACTTTGTCGATGTGTACTCCCATATATTTGGCCGATGATTTGCTGTCGATGGTGGTCCTTTCTACTTGAACCTGAAGGCTCGTCAGTTTTCTTCTTCCCGCCATGAGGACGATCTCCGATTTTGCTACTGCTATATTGATCTCCATTTCCGTTAGCTTCGAGATTACTGCGTTTCCAGCATACTGTGCAGCTTCTTCTAGCATCGTAGGCGTCGTTGCCTTGACCACTATGGCAAGGTCGTCTGCGAAAGCCGTAGAGTCGTAGTATCTCATCGTAATAAACGTTCCACAATGTCGGTTCAAGCACCGAGACCTCTTATCACTTCGATTTTTTCCCCTGGGGTGTCACAATAAATCTATTGCTGAGATTTTATTATCTTTGTTAGGTATGTGCTTACTATGGCCTTTTCCAATGCTTTTATTATTTTTGTCTACGGCGCCGAATTGAATGAGTTTTCTATGTCTATCAGTATCACTACACAGAACTCTCTCTTTTTATGTGCTTTGTTTGATATGTTAATGGGTAGTCCCATAACTTCATTTAAAGCTTCTATCGTGTATCTCCCTTTTCGGTAGCCATACTGGTTCTCATGTATGGCTTTTTTTTCGTCTAGTTCGTTTTCCAGTCGGTTTTTTATTATGGCTTCTAGTAATTTTGCCCGTGAGTCTAGGAGACATATTGGTCTGTATGCCACTGGTTTGGTAACATCTTTTCTCCGTTTCTCCATCAGGATTAGTCTTGCAATTTTCCATTTCTGTGGAAAGTAGTTGAAGGCGTTCGTTAAAGATTGTAGCGACTATTCCCCGGCAAGCGATAGCTACATATTTTAGGACTTCCGGTGGTATTTGGTCTATCCCTGGTGCCTTTTTTCTTTCATTCGCTTTGCAATTGCTTCTATTTCTTCTTCCGTGAATATTGGTACGTTTCCAGGTTTATTCTTAGGCCAGATGGTTTTTCCCTCTCCGGGAATAGAATTTTTATCTGTACAGTGTGGCTTCTTTGGTAAGATTCGTCCTTTGTTTTACCTTGAGTTTGCTCGTAACTATTTTGTACGCTAGACCCCATATATTGTCGTCGAGTTCCTAACATAGCTCATCCCAGGCTATTTTCTTTTGTGTCGTGATTGCTCTTTGGCGAGTCTTTTTCGATTTTTTTTGTAAAGACTACGTACGGGCATCTTCCTTTTGCTCATTGCTGGTTGTATGTTTTTTGTTGAATCTTGTTATCGCACTTCTTTTCCTATTACACTCCCATCTCAATTTGGCAATTTCTGTTGTCCACCAATAAGTGGGGCCTTGCTTTTGTCTTGAGCTCTTCCTTAAGTCGAAACATGTATTGCACATCGTTGTAATGCTATCGGTGAATTTATCTACTACATTACCTTTGTGTTTCTGATAGGCGAGACTTCCATTGTCATTTTTCCGTTTTCTTGCAGCTTCTTCCAACCTTCTTGGGTTATTCGCCATCCCTTACTTATATTTTCAGTGTATGAGTTATTATTTTTGTTGTCTATAAGATCGTAATATATGTTGTTGTGGTCGCTGGAATTTTCCTCGTGATCGTTTACTCTCCAATTTATGACGTTTCCGCTTATACCTTCCGATGCTAGAATAATGTCTATTATCGATGTGCCTGTGCCTCCTTGTCCTGCAAATATCGGTTTGGTGCCGACGGTTATGGCGACTAGGTTAATTGCGCTAACCCAGTCTTCCAAGGTTTGTCGTCGTTTGTCTGTATTCACCGAGCCAAACATCTGCGATTTGGCATTCATGTCCCCCTCACTATGATATGTTTCTTTCGAGAGCTTTTTACATAGGTTAGAATTTCATCAAGGAATTCCTCAAATTCGCTATGTGGCTTGTTGGGCGAGAAGTAGCATGAGTGCACCGCAAAAGTCTCAAGGTCCACACTTACAAAGCCTTGGCCCCCGTATTGGTTGTCGTATTTCATTCCGTTGTATAATCTTACGAACGCATCTCCATTTTTGTCGCATATATATTTTTATATACCGCATATATGGCGGTCCGCCGCTTGCAAAATCGCGCTTGTTGGTCTGAACATTTAGATAAGCCGCCGTATCAATCGACCCGCCACGATATCGCAGCGGTCGCGGCAGCGAAACTTCCGCTCCGGTCTTTGAGCACCTTAATAGTTGTCGAGCCAGCTCTTTCGGGACTCGGAATGTGGGCGCCTGCGTGCCTCTGTAGTTGGTTCTAAGCTTCCCACCACCAGGTCAGTTCAGTTGTCCTTCTTGGCCCGTCGCGTCTTTTAATGCTTGTTCTACTTCTTCCTCGCCGTCACTTCGTCCATGCCCCTGATGTGTAGCACCACCATCCCTGCCTGGCCGAGTTTCCTCATTTGGACGCCTGCTATCTCTGTCTGTAATATTTTTTCCATACTTTCGATATTGTCTCTTTTTTCTAGTTCTATAAGCAGGGACCCGTCCTTTGTTTTCCTCATCGTCTTCACTGCTTTTTGCTTCCCTTGCTTGATCATCATCATTCTTTGATTTGCTTAATGAGCTCAGGGACATCCCTGTTTTTATCGGTCACCATTAACGCCTCGTTCTTGCTTCTTTGTTTTACCAATGGTTATGGCTACGCATTGGCCTGTTCTTCGTCGTTCTTGCTTCTCCATTTATTGGGTACGTGTATCATAATCTCAAATTCGCGCCGGCAAAAAACGCATTCCACCATTCGCCTGAATCTTTGGAGCCCCGCTATGTCCGGTCTAGGTATGTATTTTATCATAATTAGGTCTAGGTATATATTTTATCATAACTTTACACAGCTCTTCCAGATCAGCGTAGTACTTACGTTCTTCCGTCTCCGCCTCCATACGTGCTACTATTCTGTCGGGCGCACTGTTTCTGCCGTCCCCATAGCACACAGAGATTTTTATGTACTCTACTTTTTCACCCCCAAGATCAGCAAGCTCGGGAAATTTTTCCTTGCGCATTCTTTGGAGTCCCTTGTCCATATCGTCCTTTTTTGTCACCCATACCGCGAGATCAGTGTTCTTCTTGGCCATGAGTGGGTTCCCCTGCACTATTTCTGTTCCCTTATAACTGCTCCCATCTGATATCCTCCCATTCTGCTGCGGCTATTTCAAGACACTTTCAAGATGCTCTTCGTTGACTTTTCTTTTGTTTTACTCGATTCCGGTAGTTTCCTTATTCTCACCCGGCTTTGTGACGGCCAGCGCGAGCTCTTCCACCTTAGCGCTCAGGAGACTAATGTAAATTCGTGCTTCCTCCAGATTGTCCTTCAGTTGCCTGTTTTCCTGGTTCGCTCGCGCGATTTGCGTTTTGAGCTCCGTCTTTTGAGTCTTCCACTTTGGTTGATGTCTTGAATTGTGAAGCCAATTTGTTGTCTCTTTGCTGCGTAGTACATCCGTGTGTCTTCTTAGTTTTGTCACTAGGTATTTGATTTCCTTTTTGTGTTCATATTATTATCTACCACTTTCTGGAGATCCCCCATAATAATATTTTATATTATTATGGGGGATTATTATGTCGATAATATTTTGGATGCCTACCATAGTAGCCTTGGCCACAGGGTTTTCGTCCGCAGCCAATAGGTTTCTTTACAGGGCATCATCGGATGTATCTAAGACCTTCCTTTTCTTTTCACTACGCCGGTACAGGTCCAGGTTGCCTTTCTCTTGTAAGGTCTGCTTTTCTCTATGCGTTCAGACCCTATATGTTCCACGTAATCTATAGAGATGGCCAGAGTTACTATGTTTTCTTCTGGTCGGTTCCTTATCAGTGTCCGTTGGTTTCCTGTCGAGGCGAAACTCTGGCGCGGTGGTGTTCTGGGTAGTCCCCCCTTGCTTGTGAAAATGCGCGCATATACTTCATTTTTCATACTTCCGGTGTCTGATTTATCTTCCATTTTCTTAGCGTTGTCGGCATCATACAGATCTGTGTTGAACGGGTCTACCAATTTATTCTTAACCGTAATCGTGTCCTTGTTCCTTGCCGAGTCGTCTCTGTTCATCTCCGTCGCTTGCGTAGCGGTAATCGCTCCCTCCGTATCCTTGGGGCAGCACTTCTAAACAAGTGAAGGGATTCCCCCCGCAAAGAGGCCCTCCCGGGGATTTTTTTCATTACTCGCCATTTTTGCTTCTGTGCCCGATTGAGCCCGTGCCGACCATCGACAAGGTTACACGGCTCCTTGGAGGAGGGTCTTGTCTGATCTTGTTCGGTCTTTTCCGGTCTTGTCCGGTCTTGTCCGGTCTTGTCCTTTCTTGTACGATCTTTTGTACGGTTTTGTTTGGTCTTGTCTGGTCATGTATGGTCTTGCTTTTTTTGATCTTGTCTTGTGTTGTCTAGAGCTTCACACGAGACGAGATAAGGCGAGAGTTCGTCCCGCTTTTACGAGACGAGCTAAGACGAGAAAAATATCGTTCTCTTAAGAAGCCGTAGTGTTGTCTGGTCGTGTCTGGACTTAACGGGGTCTTGTTAGAGGTTGTTTGGCTTGTTTTCATCTGGTCTTGTGGGTTTTTTTGGTAGGCATGTGTAGTCTTGTATGACCTTGTTGGATCTTGTATTGTTTATTTTTTATATTTAACGTATATTGCTATGTAGCCTTGTTTACTACTAGAAGGAACGATTTAATATTCGCATTATATGCTCCTCACATAATACAAATGCTTGTGATTTAGAGTGTCATAATAGAAATGATATTCCAATAAAAAATATCTAGGTTTTCTAGATATCTTTAACGGAAATTGATTTCGCTGAGCTATACCTGGCAGCGTTCCACCATTTGGGAAACGCTGCTTTAGAACGTACCATATAAATTAGATACGTACATTGACTATTTACAAACAACTTGTTGCTTGAACCTTGTATTTCAAATTATTTCTATCTGCTTCCAAGTCTAATATGTATTTCAATTAATGAAGTGTTCTTGTATTGATTTAAAATTTGCAAACTGATCTTTTTATGTGTTCATAAATTTGGATTCAAAAAATATTATATATGCAAATAATACTGGAGAGGGAACACAACAGAATATGGAAGTTAAAGCGATCAGTTCACCTTTTCATTAATTAAATATTTATTTGCAATAGTTTTATAAAATAAAATAGGAAACTTTTGTATCAATATTAATTACATAAAGTTTGTTACCTCTGCGTAATTAATATTGACACAAAAGTTATATAAATCATATTTTTTAGATATAAAATAAAAGTCTTAGGTGATGGCCATAGTGTAATCATCTCTAGATAATTGAGAGTGTAATTAAAACCATACCGACTTATATCAATTGAGATATTAATTATAAACTTAGCAACAGTGTCACTGTGCTATTTCGCCTTATAACCCTGTTTTACTCTTTTAAGATTATTTCAAAGATACCTAATTTTTAAGATGAAGATGAAGGTTTGTGAGAACATTAATTTCAATTACATTTCGATTTCATTAACGAATCAATCATCAATAAAACAAAAATCGTTAAAAATAGTAATTCAATTTCAATATTTTCTCTGCGTATATGAGATTAGTATCATAAATAACATTTATCATTATACAAAATGGTGGAGTGGCATTGAGGTGTGAAAAAGTAGTTAATTATATGCAAAGCTGCACTGATAATCAGATTAAAAAAATGAATATTCATACTATGATTTATTCATTCCGTCCGCAGCGTAATAAATAAAAGCGTTGTTGCGTATATATATTCCCCCCAATAAAAAGCTAATCTAAAATGCGTCTCTCGCGCAGTAGCCTATTTTCCTCAGAGCTAGTCCAATTCTGTTCTTCTAGAGATATTGCAGCAGGGCCGAGCATAAATTTTCAGCCAGACTTCATTTCGAGCTGGAGCGGACCCGTTTATCTTACACACAATAACTCACGGGCCGTCCGTTCTTTTTTCCTGTTTTTTTTTTCTTATTGTCTTCCTAGACTTGCTGCAAGAAACACTGGAATAGAAATAGTAATCTTGGCCCTGAAATGAATTATTGAGAAACGTACAGATGAAGAGTGGAGCATTTTTCAGAAACGCTGCGCAGGACCGAGGATTTATAACCTTTTCGTTTTGTTATCCATCACATCAGATCTTAGAAACTACAACAACTTTATTTTCTTTTAAACGTTTTCATCTCTCATAACTTTATGCACGTAATAAACATTATTCTCACAGGAAACAAAGACAAACAGTACATTTGGATTTCATTTTCATGAAAACAATCAAGAATAGATTTACATATAAATCAACAGTCTCACCCCACAAAGACTTAAATTAAAATTCAAACCAATAAAAAACAATTACATTTTCCTTAAGGACGTACGAGAAATAATGTTTAATAAATAAGGCAGTAATAGTACGCATCGGTCATCGAAATCGTTTATTTATACGGGAATTCGAAGTCAATTCAGGATCATGGATTTACAGGATCATCGAAATGACGTCTATTCCTTTTCTCGGGATCACATTTAACCTTCTATAAAACAAGCACCTATGCTCATAATATTTATTCCCTGAATATCAACTTAATTGAAATATAAAGCGTTATTACCTTGTTATTTATGTCTTTTTACGTCAAATTTATTTATCAAAATCTATTCTGATAATTTTCTGTACATAGCATGTACGCGACAAATAAATATAAACGACGTTGGTTATATACTGCGTATGGGAGACATTTTACACACAGTTGGAAAATGTAACAAAGAAAATTCGGCTTTAAAAATTTTGAACACAATCTTTCCATTTGTCTTGAAGCGTGGCTCATAAATTCCCTGTACGAAACGAACAATCCCTCACATATGAGGGGGTTCTAGCTCCATATGGCAGATACATTTTGTGTATAAATCTAGATATGTATTTGTAAGTTATGACTTAAAAACATGTTGAATTTACGAAATAGTTTCCAAAACTATGCGAAATACATTATTGTGCAGCCGCAGCGCAGATATACCAACTAATTTTAAATAATTAGATTTTCATATTTCATGATATGGTACTAAAAGGGATTTTCATATGATATTTTATAACATTGTATTCATGTTATATAATTAGTCAATAAAAAGTGGTACACACAAACATTAACTAACAACTTATTTTAAAATAACTTTTTCATTTCTTCATTCAATTCAAAATGAAATCGATTCGGGATCTATATGCCAAAAATAATTTTTTTGGGTTTTTTGTTGAAAATGAATATATGTGTATCAAAACATATATTTGTGAGATTTCACGGGTATCTGGCGAATTTAATAAAATAATATTTGCTTAATAATGGCTCTTCGCTGCATTTGAAAATGGCGGACGAACAAATATGTTATTCACCACAAAGTGTTAAATATTTAAATAAAAGTGAGAAAAAGCGACTGGAAGAAAAAATCGTGTGTGGGATTTGTAATACAAACTGAGGATGAAATTCCTATATATAATTCAATTTCGTTTTTAGTGAATTTTACACATGCTACTTAGGGATATTCATTTGTAATTATTATTATATGTAGAAAATAAATGTAAGAATCTGTAAAAACTATGGAAAGTATCTCTTATTGTTTAATTAACGTGTATTTTTAGATGAATTCAAATCAAGAAGAAGCACTTATTACATAATCGGTTTATATGGGAATAATTGACTGATTTTATTATGTGGTTGAAACTGCAAGTAAAATTAATTGAATAGCATTAAAGGTAAACGAATACATTAAGGCTTAGACAGAATTACATGCCAATAGTTAGAGTAATTAGTTTTGTAAAATATTTTTTTTTCATGAAACTCAATTTAAAACATTTTATGAATTCTATATATTTTTAATATATTCATTTTTGATTATTTACGACATGAAAAATAAATTTAATTTATTTTAATTTTTAATTTTATAAAATTTTAATTTCGAAATGAAATTACACAATAAATTGTCTATTCTAGGCTTTTCAAATTAACTAGCTGTCAATTTTGTATATGTCGTCATAAATGTAAGTATAGTATATCAGGCTCGCGGCTAATTTTCGTCCATGTATCTGCCAATACTTGTCTACTTAGTGGTAATATATACAGTCTATTGAAATATTCTAGATTAGTCCAACATCACATTTCATATTATCAGTTTAAGTTATCTACTACAACAAACCCTCACATAAGTATTTATTGCATACATTTCAATATACCTCCTATGCTTTATTAATATAGCAAGAATATCTAGAAATCGCTATAGATATTATTTAAACTGATTTATTAACTAAATTTAATGTGTTAGAAACTGTTATAGTATTTTACCAATAAACATATGAAATTATTGTTATAAATTTATTGCAAACGGATGATTATAATCAAATACTAAAACCACAATTTCACACAACCTACATATTAGGTACTGCAACAAGTACCTATTAGGGCTTCGCACGATAACGATACTTTTCTCGTCTTGTAAAAGCGAGAAGAGACCGAAACGACATATTTTTGAAAATCGTTTTGGCGATACCGAGATTCCATATGGCGAGACACGAGAGTTTCGTATCGATTTCCACTTCTCTTCAAAGAAATTTTTCGGCATTTTACAAAATCTAAATTTCCAAAATCTGACAACTATCTGCTATTTATGGCTTTTATAATATGTTGAGGCCGAAACAAACAAAAAATTTAAAAAAAACTATAACAATTAATGAAACTATAATTAATTTGTTTTAATTAGGGTCACAAATCGCTCATAAATGTAATCCATTTGTCGCTGTGTTTTAACATAAGGGACCATTCAGAAACTAAGACATTTCAGGGAGGGTGTATAAAGCAAATATTATTAAATTTTACTGGCTAGGGAGGGGGGCGGTCGGTGCAGAGAATGATCTTATGTATGTTTTTGAATTTTTGAATTTTTTTTAAAAAAGCTCAATCTGTACTTTTAAGAGTTATAGTTAATATTGCAAGTTTCGGAGTGGTGAAGATGAAAAACGACGAACTGGGATGATAAGAAGCTGTAGAACATTAGATCATTTAGTTAAAGATTATAATTATAATTTACATACACTAGGTTTTAATATATCAAGGAGTGCCACCTATCTTCGTCTTTTTCCTTGGTGCTCCTCTACAACTCATGGAAAAAACACGTAGTTACAGTACCGGTCAAGTTAGCTAGAGCAATGAATGATGAACACAAAAGTCCTCCAGATGCTAAATTTTGTACTGCATCTATTCGAGATATCGAGTCTCTCGCCTCCATACTTGGCCCAGCTCAAGTTTTCTTTTTGTTGCAAGACGACAAAGCACGTATATCAATTGGTAAAACTGCTGTAGAAAAATAAGCACCCTTCCTGATGCATATGCAGTATAGAGTCCGCTTGCCAGATCACGACTGTAGAAAACATAAATTAATACCTTCCGTTTATGCAGGTATTAAAATTACTCCTGAAGGAATGGGCGAACCGAAAGCAGTAACATACAGTATACCTACGCACATTGCAATCATACCAGGGAAACATTCTCATCAACTACACGCAGTCATGGTATAGATTTTGAGCACCTCATCGAGTTAAAGGAATTTCAATCTTTAGCCAAAACCGATGATAATTGGGTGAAACCAGTTATAATCATCACTGTTGATGGAGGACCCGATGAAAATCCACGATTTCCTCAAGTTACCTGCCATGCGATTTCTCATTTTCGAAAATTAGATCTTGATGCTATATTTATTGTCACTAACGCTCCGAGACGAAGTTGTTTCAATCGAGTGGAGCATCGAATGGCTCCGTTGAGTCATCAATTATCTGGACTCGTCTTGCCGTATGATTATTTTGGAAATCATCTCGTTGATCCACGACATACTATCGATAAAGAATTGGAACTTCAAAATTTCAAAATGGCTGGCGAATTTTGGGGAAAATATTGGTTACTTTAATTATTGATAAAGAACCAGTTGTCGCTGAATATATAAATTCTGGAAGTGATAATGTTAATGTAAATAAAGCAGAATGGACTCCAATTTGGGACTAAAGACATGTAAGGGAATCTCAGTAAATTAAGAAGTAGTTCATTCAGTTAAGAAGTTAGTCCAAGCTGGATTTATTCCACCACCTTGTCCTCTTCAATAAACAGAAAATTTGGTCACACTTCCAAAAGACCAAGTAAATGCTAATTTTTGTCACTTATTTGTGTGTGTATCTTTAAACATTGAGATTCCTGGTCGTCCAGGCTTTCTTTTAACACCAAATGACTTTATTGTCCGACAGTGCAAGTACAATTGATTGGACGAACATGTCAAGCATGTGGATTGTACTTCGCACCAATAAAAACTGTTCAGCAAAAAGCATCAGAGTCGAGCTGGACAGAGGAGTTTCTCTCTGTGTTTTTTCAGAGGAGTTGTATCTCAATTCATACAATAATAATATTCATGATCTAAAGTGGTACGATTATAAGGAAATTAATATTGAAACATTGAAAGAACCTGAAGAACCAAATCATGAAACAGGCATCCTAGTCATTAACTTAATATCAGACTGGTTAGTCAGTCCATGGATAAATAATAATTAAAATTTGGATAAAATATCCACTTTTCTGAATACTTTAGTATTAACTGGACTTATTCTGGTAAAATATCTGAATAAAAAATAACATTATTTGATTAAACGGCTCTTTTTTTATTGAACTGACCATTTCTTAAGAAAACTTCTTAATCAAGGGTAGAGAGGCAATTAAAATATTACGGTATTTTACAGTAGGGGGAAGGGGGCTAAATTAGCCTCTAAATGCCTTACGTAATTTATGAACGGCCCCTAAGTCTAATTCCAAGGTCCAAAAATCAGCAAGTAATAAGAATCGGGAGGAAGAAAATTGTTAAATTCACATCAATTAGTCAAAATTTAGATAAAAAATTTAAATAACGTTACAAAAATGATGTATTCAAAAACTCTTACGTCTAAAAGTAATATACTTATGGTAGAATGGAAAGAGCGTTTGGCAATATCTAGCACGAGGTCTTCTAATCGGCTCTTAAAAGAAGGAATATCGACTGCATTACCTCAAAGTGGATGGGAGAAATGCTGATAACTAGAACGGTTTACTGAACTTCCATCGCATACGTTTCACCCCGGTATCTACAGACCATAGAATCTACAGAACATAGAAACTTTCACTGCATGAATTATCACAGCTGAAGAGTTCCACTTGTATCCATTTAGTTTCTACATTTTTGTATGTATTTTTGAATTGGATGAGACCAGACCGGAACAGCCGCGGTGCCAAGATCGACTAGCATGTGCACATTGAGCAAAGTGCCATCAAGTAGTATACAGATGGTTCGAAAACGAAGGAAGGTAGCTTTGCTGGAGTATTTGGACCTCGTACCAAGTACTTCGAATCCCTGGCAACATACCCCAAGTATCTTCCAAGCAAAGATACATGCAATCAAAAGATGTACAGAGTTTAACCTCGAAAGGAACTATCGCAAATTACAAATTGCAAAAAAAAAACAAATACACCATGAAATCCAAATTGGTATGGGACTGCGGGTGAAAGCTAAACAAGCTTGGAAGAGAAAATAAAGTAACGCAATATTGGGTAGCAGAACGCACTGGTATAGAAGGAAATGAAGAAGTCTATCACCTAGCAGACAAGGGACCTAGTTACCCTTTTATAGGTCTGGAACTCTTGTGTGGTACGAGTATGATCACCATCAATAATAGTTTAGATGAAGAAATAAAAAATCAATGAATTTGGATTGTGTGATTAATGCTGTAGCCTTTTAACCAGAAAAGAACAAAAGCTAGATTGAAACTAAACAGGAACAAGCTTAGAATTCGGGCAGAAGTTCTGACGGGACACTGCAGACTTAGAAAACACCTCAAAAATCTAAGCCTATAGGAAGATGACAGTTGCAGATTTCGCAGCCGTAAGCAACAGATGTACCTTGGGGTCCACTGTTTGAAGAATGAGGAGTTGCAATCCTTGGATCCCACCCAGATCCTGAAATGCCTGAAGGAATCGGGACTAGAAGAGGCGCACTAAATGAGTAAGTATACCAACTATTAGAGGATGAGGGTAGGGCACAATAGCACGCAGTCATGATATAGATTTTGAGCGCCTCATGGAGTTGAAGGAATTTCAATCTTTAGCCAAAGCCGATGATTATTGGGTGAAACCAGTTATAATCATCACTGTTGATGGAGGACTCGATGAAAATCCACGATTTCCTCAAGTTACCTGCCATGCGATTTCTATTTTTCGAAAAATAGATCTTGATGTTATATTTATTGTCACTGACGCTCCGAGACGAAGTTGTTTCAATCGAGTGGAGCATCAAATGGCTCCGTTGAGTCATCAATTATCTGGATTCGCCTTGCCGTATGATTCTTTTGGAAATCATCTCGATGATCCACGACGTACTATCGATAAAGAACTGGAACTTCAAAACTTCAAAATGGCTGGCGAATTTTGGGGCATAATTGAGTACTTTAATTATTGAAAGGACCAGTTGTTGCCGAATATATAAATCCTGGAAGTGATAATGTTAATGTAAATCAAGCAGAATTGACTTCAATTTGGCACTATAGACATGTTAAATGTCAGTAAATTAAGAAGTAGTTCAGTCAGTTAAGAAGTTAGTCCAAGATGGATTTATTCCACCACCTTGTCCTCTTGAACAAACAGAAACTTTGGATATCCCACTTCAGATAGACCAAGAAAATGCTAATTTTTGTCACTTATTTGTGCGTGTATCTTTAAACATTGAGATTCCTAGTCGTCCAGGCTTTCTTTTAACACCATATGACTTTTATTGTCCGATAGTCCAATTGCAATTGAATGGACGAACATGTCAAGCATGTGGATTGTACTTCGCACCAATAAAAACTGTTCAGCAAAAAAGCATCAGAGTGCTCAAACTGAGAAAGTTCAACCAATTAAATTGATACGTCGGGGTCGTCGAGCAGGACAGAGTTCGTGTCTCACTTCATACAATAATAATATTCGCAATGTACAGTGGTACGATAATGAGGAGATTGATATTGAAACATTGAAACAACCTGAAGAACCAAATCATGAACCAGGAATCCCAGTCATTAACTCAATATCAGACTGGTTAGTCAGTCCATGGATAAATAGTAATTAAAATTTGGATAAAATATCCACTTTTCTGAATACTTCAAGTATTAACTGAACTTATTCTGGTCAAATATCTGATGTGATTATATCAAAATTGCAATAAAAAATAACATTATTTGATTAAACGGCTCTTTTTTATTGAAATGACAATTTCTTAAGAAAACTTCTTAATCAGGCTAGGGGGGCAATTAAAATTAAAATGCCTTACGTAATTTATGAACGGCCCCTAAGTCTAATTCGAAGATCCAAACATCAGCAAGTAATAAGAATCGGGAGCAAGAAAATTGGAAAAACACATGAATTAGTCAAAATTTAGATAAAAAATTAAATAACGTTAAAAAAATGATGTATTCCAAAACTCTTATATCTAAAAGTAATATACTTACGGTAGAATGGAAGAAGCGTTTGGTAATATCTCGCACGAGTTCGCCTAATCGGCTCTTGAAAGAAGGAATAACGACAGCATTACCTCAAAGTGGATGGGAGAAATGCATATAACTAGAACGGTTCAGTAAACTTTCATCGCAAACGTTTCACCCCGGTATCTTCAGCATAGAAACTTTCACTGCAGGAATTAACACAACAGAAGAGTTCACCCTGTATCTATTTATTTTCGACATTTTTGTTCATGTATTTTTTGAATTCGATAAGGTGAAATTTCTGAACGGTAATACGTTCACCGCCCATGTTTGCAGAGGTGAAACTGCTCAGCGGTAAGAGTTCCTGCGGTGAAAGTTCCTACGGTGGAGATTCCGCGGTGAAATGATTGGGTTAACGTACTGGAAGCCAACTAGAAAAGGAGAGGCACGTGAGACAAAGTGGGAAAAAGCACCATGATAATCTCCACAATTCGAAGGTGCCCACATGGAGGTATTTTATCAACACTGTGGTGGAGCCTGCTAGTTGATGAATTACTGGCAAAGCTGAAAGCCTTAGATATTAAATATCAAGGATACGACGACGACATAAACATTATAGCCAGGAACAAGTATGAGGGAACAAGACCTGTGATCACTTACAGGGCAGTTGCGTCAGAAAATAGAACCAAGCTAATCTCTAAGAAGAAGCAGGTTGAGCAGATTCAAAGACATGCATGTATCTGCATCAGGGGACGATAGGTTATGCCCGACAGCAGCAAAGGAACTGCTGCTGGATGTGACTCCGTTGCACCTCATCGTGGAGGGGACCGCCAGATCGGCGATTGTAAATTTCCGCAAGAAAGAAATAGGCAAAAGTAAAATAATCGAGAGCAGAGACCGGAACAGCCGCGGTGCCAAGATCGACTAGCATGTGCACATTGAGCAAAGTGCCATCAAGTAGTATACAAATGGTTCGAAAACGAAGGAAGGTAGCTTTGCAGGAGTATTTGGACATCGTACCAAGTACTTCGAATCCCTGGCAACATACCCAAGTATTTTACATGCAAAGATACATGCAATCAAAAGATGTACAGAGTTTAACCTCGACAGGAACTATCGCAAAAAACAAATTGCAAAAAAAAAACAAATACACCATGAAATCCAAACTGGTATGGGACTGTGGGTGAAAGCTAAACAATATTGGCAGCGAAAATAAGTAACGCAATACTGGGTACCAGGACGCACTGGTATAGAGGGAAATGAAAAAGTCGATCACCTAGCTGACAAGGAATCTAGTAATCCCTTTATAGGTCTGGAATCCTTATGTGGTACGAGTATGAACACCATCAACAAGAAGAAATATAATATATTAATGGATGAAACCCTAGAAAGAACTTCCAGGGCTAAGACATACCAATGTAATGCTGGAATCTTTTAACCAGAAAAGAACAAAAGCTTGCTTGAAACTAAACAGAAACAAGCTTAGAATTCTGGCAGAAGTCCTGACGGGACACTGCAGACTTGGAAAACACCTCAAAACTCTAAGCCTATAGGAAGATGACTTTTGCAGATTTTGCAGCCGTAAGCGATAGATGTAACTTGGGGTCCACTGTTTGAACGAAGAGGAGTTGCAATCCTTCGATGCAACCCAGATCCTGAAATGCCTGAAGGAATCGGGACTAGAAGAGGCGCACTAAATGAGTAAGTATACCAACGATTAGAGGATGAAGGTAGGGCACAATAGATCTATAAAGGTTGCAGTACAAGTCACCACCGAAATCTACAATCCTCAATCTACTTATGGTATACTGTTTTACTTATTATATTACATATCGTTTAAGAATGATGTGATGCAGGTGTTATTAGGGTAAGATGGGGGAATGGCGGTCAGCGGGCAATGCCGAGCACAAAATTTGAACAAACTTAAAACAATCGGAACACAGCCTGAATATATAAATATATTCAACCTTTCCAACAATTCCAACAATTATTGAGCCTTTTTAGGACTACCAAAACAAATCTCATGTGAAATTTATCAGTTATTTAAGAGCTGTCAGTCCACTTTCGTGGCACTCAACAAAAACCATAAAAAACAGATTGTTTTTAAGATCATGTCTTACTGATATCTTAAGTAAGTAGCCATCTGCAATGGCATTACCAATTCTATCTTACAAAATTTGAAACTTCCAAAAACATTTCGCTAACACTACTTGTGCAGCCCTTTAGCATAAGCTTTCAGTGAGTTCAGCATAGCGTGCATTGAGTTTGAGCACTGTGTAAAAGTTAGGACGTGTATAGACGTGTTTAAGCTAAACTTAAAGTGATATATACCAATCAATATCTTTCTAAAAGTAAATTATTACACATATATCAGTGTATCCTATAGGTTTGTTGAATTTGATGAAAGTTATTTACGTTTTTAGTGATCAATCAAAGAAACCATTTTCGAATGTTAGGGTTATGACAATCATTCTAAGCGGGTAATAGCTATCACTGAGAGGTATTTCCCCGTATGAAATTAGAAGATTGTTGAAATAACAATATTACTCAATACGTATATTAACAATATTAACTCATTACGTCTTCCACATTTAAGACCTTGGACCGAAAAGTCACTATGAACCAAGTTCAAACAGATCCAGCTGTAACTGTACCTGAAGTCAATAGTCTGCCTGGAAGTAGTGCTACAGTTCAGACTACTGTAAATCTATTTGAAATCACAACTTTATTATCTCCACTGCCACTTCCAAAAGCAACGACTAAACGCGCAAACACAAAAACCAGTTAAAATGAAGCCAAAAAGGTACTAATAATATGAATACAAAAACGAACAAGAAAACAAACACAAAAGCTAACAAAACTACTCAAAAGAAAAAGATTTGTATCATCATTAGTAAAAGACAGCACATGAACACCAAATCAAAGCCCTCAGAAGATTTTTCTTGTTCAGATGATGAAGTTTTGTCTTCCAAGGGAAAGAGATCCCAATTAAAGTCTGCTGCATCAAGCAACAAGACCGCATCAAGACTGCAGCGACGATGACTTTTCTACAGAAAATGAAGAAAAAACATGTTCAATCTGTTAACAGCTAAACAGCGGAAAGAATGAAGTATGGTATTGTGGTCGATGGGGTCATGAAGATTGCAATTCTCTTGAGAACTATCTATGCGATTATTGTGAGAGCAAAAATTATTTTCATTTTAAAAGTAAAGCTGTGTTAATTTACTACGTAAACATATCTGTATTATTATGGAATGCAATATTGTATTAAGGATTGAGGTCAACGAAGGGTTTAAAAAAATGTTTGGAAAATAATAAAAGCTTAATAGATTGATAATGTATGAATTGTTGAATGTATGATAATGATATCGTATTTATCTTAAGTGTACTAAATAAGCTATGTAGAAAGTCAGTTAGTGTTACCCTAAAAATATGAAAATATTTCGATTACTGCCTAAGTGACCGCCGATCTTCCACCTACCCAACGTTTGAAATCTTGGTGACTTGTGATCTTGTGACTTAAGTTAAGTGGTATATGTAAGTGGTGATTTTGTGACTTAAGGACACATTTAAAAATGTCAAATAAACAAAAATCATTATTTCGCTTAAAGTGCGCGACTGAAAAAATCAATATATCTACTTATTATTAATATTACTCAATTAATAGTAAATATTTTCTTATATTCTCCAATTATCTGCCACTTAAGAAATAATTTTTTTAATTGTGTTTGTTTACGTTTGTTTGCAAAAATATTGTGACATGTTTGAATATAAAAAAAGTATTGAAAAACAATATTTTATTATATAACAATTGTCTAAATAGAAAACAAAAATTTATAAATAATCCCGCATTTATTAATTACAATACAATTAATAATTACCTCCTTTTGGACTCTCTTAACAATATGTTAAAGTTAAAACTATATTTGCCAAGACGAGACGAGACAACGCAAACGATTACGTAATGAAACCGAGACTGCAACGAGAGTAATTTTTTTCTCATCTAACTAGACCAAGACGAGATTTTTGAATTGTGTGAAGTCCTACCAAGGATCAATTCAACACAATTATAACTTGCTTTAAAAAATGTAAATAATTCTTGTGGACTATAGTCGTTTTTTAATCCTCCGTTTGGCACACAGTCCGCTAACCTTTGATTTGGCACATCTGGTCTGGTCAGACCCCTGTATATCTCCATACAAACATATGGAAATATCGCATGGTTGGAGACGTTCATTCCTCCTCCGACAATTTTTGGTGTAGTGCACGATGGAAAGTAAAATTACGGCCCTACTTTTTTTGGTACGTAATTGCAAATGGAAACCGTATCATGGAATACAAAATTAGATGAAAGAACATGACTTGAAGGACTTTTTTTCATTTCTTCATGAACACATCTTAAATTAAATCGTGCCAACAAAAGCAATGTCAATTTTAGCAAGTCGCTTTGCTGCTTCCAATGTGGTGAAACAATTATCAGCAACAGCTGTACGACCAGAATTATTATACCGATTTGCTAACTTCAGCAATACACACGTTCAAGTGAACCTTGTTTAGTTTCCTTGTTTAGTTTGCTTCATCTTCACGGCCTGTGTATAATTTTCCTTGCAACGGATATTTTGTCTTGTAATTGCATGTCCACCAAATTTTGGTGCCATATTTTGATGGTCTTGATGGAATGTATTGAGTAAATTTTATTCTGCCGCGGTATGGAAATAGTTGTTCATAAAAAAAGTTTTCATGCGAATCTAAGTGCTTCGCAAGATTTTCAATATCGGGAACAGAGACCGAAACAGCCTCGCTGCCAAGATCCCCTGGCTGGAAGTACCAAAAGACGAAATGGTATGCAAATACCACTTCGAGAAAAACTACACAGCAATGTGTAGTAGTAAAGCCGATTGGAGCGCCAAATCCTAAGAATACCACATAGAGCAAAATGCTATCAAGTGGTATACAGATGCTTTGAAGACAAAGGAAGGTACTGGTGCAGGAGTGTTTGGACCTCGTACCAAGTACTTCGATTCTATGGGAACATCCCCAAGTATCTTCCCATCAGAGGTACACGCAATCGAAAGATGTGCACAGTTTAACCTCGACAGGAATTATCGTATAAAACGAATTGCTATCCTATCAGACAGCCAAGCAGCCATTAAAGCCATTAGCTGATACACCATCAGATCCAAACTGGTATGGGACTGTGTTTGGAAGCTAAGCACGCTTGGCAAAGATAATAATGTAACGCTATACTGGGTACCAGGACACACTGGTATAGATCGAAACGAAGAGGCCGATCACCTAGCAAACAAGGGATCCAGTAGTTCCTTTATAGGTCCGGAACCCTTTTGCGGCATGAGTGTGAACACCATCTACAAAAGCTTAGATGAAGAAACAAGAGGAAAATGGATGAAAACCTGGAAAGAACTTCCAGGGCTAAGGCAGTCCAAAGTGATGCTGGGATCTTTTAACCAGAGGAGAACAAAAGCTTGCCTGAAATTAAGCAGGAACAGGCTTAGAATTCTGACAGGAGTCCTGACGGGACACTGCAGACTTAGGAAACATCTCAAGGCCCTAGGCCTAGAGGAGGATGACGGATGCAGATTCTGTGGCTCAGCAGAAGAAACCCCATACATCTGCTCAAAGACTGCGGAGCATTACTCCGCAAGAGACAGATGTACCTTGGGGCTCACTGCTTGAACACAGAGGAGCTGCAGGCCTTGAATCCCTTCCAGATCCTGACATTCCTAAAGGAATCAGGATTAGAGGAGGCGCTCTGAATGTGTAAGTACACCAACGCTTGGAGGAGGAGGGTGGGGTACAATAGATCTATAAAGGTCGCAGTACAAGTCGTCACCACCATATCTACAATCTACTATCTACAAGATTTTCAATAAAAAAATTCCATATATCACAAATTGTTGGTGCGGCTTTGTCTGTTCGTTGTCATATGCACGTGTATGTCTATCATCATAACGGATATATCGTAGATATCGGTTTTGAGACATAGCTCTTCGGAATATGGTTAGGCCGTCTGTATGCCAAAGAACTAGTGATATTTGCATGTTATTGTGTGAAACTCCAACGGCCAAAATATACCAATAAATGCATCTAATTCAGTACTCGTTAGCTCTTTCCAAACTCTTGTTTTTTTATCGAGATTCTTCATTCCACCTTTGAAATGTATCTTTCGCATATCGATTCGTTTCGGTGAGATGATGAATGAAATATTTTGTGAAAAAAATTTCTTGAGTACTTCAATCGGAAATGAATTTTGTTCTCTGGTTCCAGCTCGAAAGCGCATAATATTGTGATGACACAAACGACCAACAGCAGCTGGTTCATTTCTATTCCATTTTGTACCGTCTTTGTTACCGTCTTTTTGATTTTTAGAATTTGCGTCTCCCTCTTTTTTTTTCTTCTTCGTCAACACCTAGAATTTCGTTTGGTTCGATTACCAGATCCTCTTCAATATCAGACGCATCTTCTTCAGGTACATATTCTATATTCTTATCGTCGTCCTCGTCTCTGAATGGATCATGTTCAACATTTTCATCAATCTCTTTTTCAGGCTAACGTTGAATTTCGTTAGATAAGGCCTGCGAGCTAGATAGATCAAAGGACGATATACGAGTAAGACAAAAGCTCGAGGGCGCATCTCGGGCTGCCGTGAGATATAGAGGAACTAAAAAAAACGCGGTAGAATGTTCAAAATACATTTTATTTCTCACAAAATATAAATGGGTCAAACCACCAAACCGAAGTATATTCAAATAAATATCCTTGTAATAACCCTTGTATGACATGTATCCTTTTATTTTTTCTTTTAAATGGAAGCTAATGAAATTTTGGGAAAAGTCAAAGAAATTTAAGTTGATAGCTCAATTAGAATAATATTAAAATAGCAAATGAAATCGCAAAAGGTCTGGCTGGACCCATGCGCCAAGCGGGGGGTTGGGAAAAATAAAAAGAAATTCATAATTGTCTTCAGCCTCAGTTCCTAATAAGTTAAGAGTTCCAAAGCTTGTGAAGAACTCGTAACATTGTTTTCATAGGTTGAAATTTCACCCATCTAATGCAACCTCTTAACATTAGTGAGTGTATAAAAGTAAAGCTAAGTAATGGGCACAAAAGCTATAATTTTTCATTTTCAAAGCAAAATGTATTTAAATACTTATTTTATTTGTAGATATGGACCGTTGCTTTTAAATTTTTGTTTTCTATTCCAGAATATGACATAAACGGATGATATATAAATATACATGTCATAATATATTTAATTTATCGAAAAGGAAAATTAAATAATTAGTCTGAAAATTGGTAATATCTTACATAATTATATTAATTATCTAGAAAATAAAAACATTTATTTTTATAAGAAAATATATCGAACATCATTTAAAATATCTGCTAATTATATTCAATATAATAAATTTCATCTTAGTTAGTATTCATATATTCTGAAAGTAATATGTAATTAATTTAATTATACATAACTACTGCATACTTTTTCAATGTATTTTAATATGTTTCACTTGCTAATTACTGTAAAACTTAGTTTATTAAATATCAAAATTAATTACATTATTAAATATAATGAATGATAAGAAAAATAATGTATCCGTTGTGTGGTTTGTCATTATGATTGTTAAAGGGGTAGTTTAATATGTAGTTTCCACGTATAAGATCAGTATGTTGTGTGAATAAGTTTTGAATTGTTCAGATACGAGTTTTCCCACTTAAAATAGAAACTTATTATTGCACATAAGACTACATATAACTCGCATTTGCGCTACATAATAATGTTGTCTAGTTTGAGATGGGGTACATTAGGAATGCCACCCGTCTGAGCGCATTCCTTCAAACGTGGCTTCCTAGTAACATTAAAGGCTTGCAAAATATGCCAACTTCTTCCAGGAATTTACTATATCACACTTAATGTTGCAGATACTGACGTTGCTTGTCTCCGGCAAAAATTATACAACATAGTTTTAAATTAATTATAAAACCGAGGATGAATTTAATTGCAATATCAATTTAGTGTCTTTAATTGAATCCATCGCACCGTTTTAATAGGGCCATTTGCACATTTCCAAGTCTAGGAAGTCTGCCAGTTGACCTTTGGCACAACAAATCAGCGGACGGTTTTGTCCAACTAGAAAATTAAGCTGACCGTAATTCTTATCTATGGACAGCGGAATTGTATTTCTGGTGATCTACGATTCCACCGTATAAAGCATTAATTTATTATGTACCTCATTTTTATTATTATCTAGATTTGTACAAAAATGGAGATCCGTTTTCGCAACTCGGGTATTTATTCGCGGACGGAAGTTATTTCCAATAATCCTCTTTCCTTAAATTTATTAGGAAATTTATTACCTCGCATCCTCCCAAGTAATTGAACTACTTTCTAACCACACACATATAAATTAGGTTCATTTCTTACCTTACCTTAACATCCATTCAATTAAAATACACATCTATTCAAACTTAATTACCAATATCACCATTCCGATAAATCGGATTAAAATGATGGATCTCTGAAAACTCAATTACGTTGTCAACCAAAGCCCATAAAGTTGGGATTTAAAATTTTTGTGAATGGTCGTTTTTCATCCCACAATTGAAGGCTTAACTGATTATGTATACAGTCGCGCGTTCTTCGAAACCCTCTGGGTTGTGCAACGGATGCTAACATACAGTTGGGGGGTAAATTTTCACAGAAAACTTTCCGGCTAAAGGAAAACTGCCTACTGAATACTAAATAACTTATTCTCCCTTATCAATATACAATACAGAAACATTTCCAATACAAATAATAAAACAATATTAAAAGGTAATTATAAAAATATTTAATTATGGTTAACTAGAGCCATCAATTTTCATAAAAGAAATTAGGCAAAATATGGAAATATGGTATAATGGAATAATTTAATTTTTTTAAATTTATAGCTTTAAGTTTAAATTCAACTTTTGGAGCAAATTAGAATGACATTTCTAGATATTACAATTCAATACTAACTTTTAAATTCAAAAATTTAAAATGAAATTAGAAATATAAATCCAAATATAGTTCAGCGAAACTATATCGCAGAATTAAGGGTAGACATCTCACATTTTTGACAAGATAAATTAATATCGCGGCTACAAATTTATTATTTGACCCTATATATCTTAATATTCAATCAAAAATATTATTGATGAACAAAATGTCTAAAAGTTTAGATTGTTTAAGCCAATTACATAAAACGGGCTCCGGTGAAGCAATAGACAACCGGCCCCTTCACTTTCTTGGTAAGATGTTGTATTAGCTTAAACACGGGAATACCTTGCATCAGCGAGCCCCTTAAATTACTGGAGTCCGTCCTACCCTCAGAAAATCATATAATTTAAAATTGAAACAAGATAATTCTAATTAGTAACAGACTGTAATAATTTTATATTTGAAAATTTTTAAACCTCAAGTGCTTGCATAACATTAACATCTTAAGATACCAATTAGATGAGTGTAATTATATGATATTTAAAATAAAATTGGAAAAAAGAAACAAATTTCTAGAAACAATTTCTGATTCAGACATCATTTTCAGGAATTACGCTTGACCTGTTAAAATCGGGATCGGTGTCGTCTCAAGTTATTCGTTTTGCGCCACACACCAACGCAAATAATAACAAAAATAATAACAAAAATATAATCAATATGTAATAATTTCTATAATTATCCAGTTCATTCAATCGAGGTACATACAACAAATCAATAACATTGAATCAAAGTTTTTAATAGTTTAGACGTAAGAACGATGAACTGGTGGTAGATTGCCTGGCCTTTGCAAATGACATGGCACTGTTTGCTGATTCTCTTGAGATGGCAACAATGCAGGTAAACTGCCTCAGAAAACAGGCTGCCAAAGTGGGTTCAACTTCACTTCAAGTGTCGCTGGAGAAAACAGAATTCTTCACCAACATTAGAGAAGCAAACAGAGAGATGTTACTAGAACAGGGAAACATCAAGAGGACTGAGAAATGTAAGTACCTCGGCGAATGGATTGAACCCAACTTATCAGAAAGAGCATCATTATCCAAGAGAGTCAGCAAGTTAGAACTAGCCTATCGGCTGACTAAGAAAACTTACAATAAGAAATGCCTGTGACGCAGCTTGAAACTTAAGCACTACAAATCAGTCTTACGACCAGAAGCCCTATATGCCATGGAGTGTCTTTCCTTGAACCGAAGAGGTCTTATAGAGAAATTGGAAATCAGAGAGAGGAGAATCCTCAGGAAGATCCTAGGCCCGGTAAAGGTAGATGGCGAATTCCGAAGACGGCATAACTCTGAGCTCTACGAACATATTGAGATGCTCTCTGACTGTGCAAGGAAAAGAAGGGTAGTTTTCTATGGCTACATTGCAAGATTACCTCCAAACCGACTAACCAACCGTCTGTTCACCTTCTGGCAAAACAAGAAGCTTCGTACCACTTGGTTGACAGAGACCGAGAAGGATATTAAAGAAGTGGGAATAACAGATCTCAAAAACCAGTCTGTGAGACGCACCCTAAAGGAAGTCCGTGGATTTCAGGAAAAACCTCGAAGAAAAGGTACCCCCTGGACAGAAGAGAGAAAGGAGTTACACCGGCAGAAGATGCGACAATACTGGGCAAAGATCAAAGCCCAACAGTGGAACAAGCGTGGTCCAAAGTAGGCCTATTCGAAAGAAGAAGAAGAACCATAAATGAAGATCTTAATAATTTTGACATTAAGTTGTCTAAACAAAGGTTGCCATTACAAGGATCACTTTTAAACTTATTAAAGAGCAGCACAAAATTTTCATAGTTATTAGTGTCATTGTTCTTATTAACATATCAGTTAATTTTGTGTCTACTCCAGATTTTCTTCCCAACATTCTCGACGCACCATGTGAACAGTATTCTATGAGATTTCTTTGTAAATATTTTTTATCAAACCCATTTTACGTACGCACATGATGTGTGGCGCACATGATATGCTTGCAGTGTGTGGCACATCGGCGCGATGTTTATGAATATTTTGCATAAACATACTATTAAAATGGCTCATTTTTTTGGTTTTAGGGGTAATTTAACAAGCGGCTCGCCGAGTTTCAAAAATTTTAACAACCGGCTCGCGCGAGCCGGACCGAGACGTCTCCAGCCCACCCCTGCGAATAGCCATATTCAGACTCGTTTCAAGACTTAATAATATTATAGAGCTATGGAAAGGTTGTATATTTACATATTCAGGCTATATTTCACCTTTAATAAGATTGTATGATTATCTATTATGTAGTATAGTTTATAATAAATGGCAAAGTTCATGAGTGGGAAGATATAAGAAAAAAAAAACTAGTAGCAGGGACCGGACAGGACAATAGCAAGACGACACTTGCAAGGGACACGGAAATGAGAAATAGTAGAATTAAGGAGAAGAAATATATAAAAAAAGAAGCCATCTCTAGCTAACAACCAAAGTTGCAACACGCAGGTTGGACATGAGAGCCAACCTCACAAAACAACCACAACAGCAACAACAAATAACACGATTAGAACTGTAACATGTAAACAAAAACCTATGCAAGCAACATATTTCGGAACATTAAATATCAACTCCATGTTGAAAACAGGGAAAACAAAACAAGTAACGGAAACATTAACTGATTGTGAGCAGAATATAATGATTTTAGCAGTACAAGAAACCACATACATGGACGAAGATGCTTTCGACTCAGATGGATACCGAATACTAAAAGGGAAAGTAGGACAAAAGGTAACAAAAACATACCATGTCTTGGAATGGGCTTCCTAGTAAATCACAAAGTATTAAACTCCGCAACCGAGTTCGAATCAAGAACATAAAGACTGGCAAGGTTAAAACTCAGATGTGCTAACAAAAAATACGCGATAATAAATTTTCAAACAAATAAAGACAACAAAACCAATCCAGAAAAAATAAGAATCGGATTGGAGCATCTGGAAGACGAACTAACAAAAATCAAAGAAAGCGAGGCAATAATCTTGGTAGGGGATTTCAATGCACAAATAGGTAAAGAGAGGAAGTACAGAGAAGTAGTGTCTTGTCTGATTTTGCCTGGTCTTGTCTAGTCTGGTGTGGTCTTGTCTGGTCTTGTCGGGTCACAAGCAAACACCCAGTGTGCAAAAATACCAACCATAATAGTAAGAGATTAATAGAAATATGCAAAAAGTTCGGGTTTCAAACATGAGCACATATTTCAAAAGGCAACCGAAGAAGAAAATGACATAGCAATCAACAGGGAACAAAATGGGTGACTTCCAAATAGATCACGTTGCAATATCAAACTCTCAAACCCGAGAAATACAAAATGTTAAAGTCATAAGGTCGGCAAACATAGATTCGGACCACTACCTAACCAAAATAAAAACTAAAGTATTTCCAAACATGCACAAAACTGAAAGAAATCCTAACGGAACTTTCAGAGTGCACAACGAACTTCTAGAAGTCACCCGGGAAAAATATCAGGGAAAACGGGGGAAAACATAAGGAACACAATTGCAGAAAGAGCAAAGGAGGTGGCACACTGCGAAAAGACGAAACGACATCAGTGGTGGAACCTAACCTGCAATAAAGCAATAGAACAAAGGGTCAAACATTAGAGGAAATTAGAGGCAAAAAAACGTTAGAGGCAAAAAACGAAGCTAGAGATAGACTACGGAAACTTCCGAGAAACCAGGAAAAACACGGCTAAATAATTAGAAGAACCAAAAGGAATTTTGATAAAGGCACAACAGAGAGGATAGAAGAAGGCTTCATAAAAACAAAACCAGAGACTATTACAGCAAATTTAGGGACTCAATCCAAAAATACCAGACACCGAACATATGTTTTCGGAAACCAAAAGGCAAAATAGCAGATAACAATATAGAAAACTGTGAACTATTAACAAAACACTTTGAGGAAATCCTCAACTGTGAAGCAGCTGAAGTTTTCGAACCAAAACAGGAATTGACTCAAAGCCACCAGATATACATGAAATCAAACTAATAATTGCGGACTTCAAAAACAACAAAGCACCAGGGGAAGATTCCATCACAGCGGAAATGCTAAAAACATGCAAGCCGAGGATGGTAGAAAACATCTGTTGCATGATCAAGAAGATTTGGGAGGAAGAAGAGATCCCAGAGGAGTGGAAGGAAGCAATAATACAACCGATACATAAGAAAGGAGACAAAAAAACGTTAATAACTATCGAGGAATCTCTCTACTAGCTGTAGTGTATGGGATACTCCAAAGCAATATTAAAAAGGTCAGAGGCGCAACTAGATGGCTAAATCGGGGAGTACAGAGGGGGCTCAAAAAAGGAAGGTCATGCATACAACAAATAATGTGTCTCAAAATGATACAAAAACACTACACATCAATCGGAAAAAATTGGTAACAATTATAACAATGTAACAAGATTTTCAGAAAGCTACTAAAGTACTAAAAGATATGGGATTGGACAACAAAACACGTAAACTAATAGAAGCAACTCATACCGACACATATTCCAAGTTGAAGTTTTAGGATGGAAAAATGTTTAAGGCTTAGCTAACTAAAGATAAAGACACAGGAAAACCCTTTACAGTGGACTGCTTGGCCTTTTCAGACGATATAGTAATATCCGCAAACTCGGAGGAGGAAGCTAAGGCGAAAATTGAAAATCTCATAGAAATTGCGAAGAAAATTGACTTACCATCTTTAGAAAAGACAAAGTATATCACTACAGACTAAAACCCACAGAAAAAAATTAAAACTAGGTACGGAGAAATTGGCCGTGTCCAGAAATTTAAGTATTTAGGAGAAATAATAACACCAAATGGAAACGACAAAGAAGCATACGACAATAGAGTCTGAAAGTTAAATAGAGCATACTTTTTATGCAGAGGTATTTACAGCAAGAAATCCATCTCCATAAGCGCGAAGATGAGACATCTAAACACAGTACTTAAACCAGAAGTACCGCAGAATGGTTAACGCTAGATCAAGTAGGCTGGATAGGAAAAAATTTTAAACTTTTGAAAGTAGAAATCTATGGAAAATTCTGGGGTAAAAGTGGGCGAGTCTTGGAGGCTCAGAAGCAACAGGGTTCTATATAGCAGTAAACAAACAGAACGACTATCAACTACCATGAGAAAGCGTATAGCATCCTTTTATGCACACATAATCTGAATAAGTAATGACAGGCTCCTCAAAAGAATCATAATGGCCCAGAAAATCCTAAAAGACCAAGGGAAATGGATCATGGATCACGGAAGTAGACAAAGACCTAGCATTGATGGAAATAACGCAAGAGGACATCAACGAGAGAAACACAGTAAGAGAGAAGATAACAACATACGGCGATTTCCCGGCAAGGGAGACAAAGATGAGCGGCACGAAATGGGACCCTGAAAGAAATAAAAGACAAAGCGAAATGAGGAAAAAGTACTGCGACAAAAGGAAGAAAGAAACTGCAGAAATAATATAATAATAAAAATTGTAAACATACTGTTGTTATTGTTAAGCGTGGTCCTAAGTGGCCAAATATCGAAGAACAAAAAAGTATGGTTTCACCAATAGTAAAAAAGCATCACTTTGTTTATTCACGCTATATTTTAAGATTACACACAGATATAGTTAAATAAACAACAAGAAAGGAGATCATTTATTATAAATGAAATTGTGATGAGATAAGTAGTAGTAAAATATGAATTTTTAAAAATAAATTATTAAATTTAGATATAATTGAAATAATTTCTCGACTTGTTTTTACAAAAACTTACTTCTTCGTAGGTTTCAAAATAAGCTTCTATGTTGAATTGATTGGTTATATGAATCCCCATTTTACCAAATATATTAGAGAGATTACATCATATGAACCCATATTTGTTTACATCTATTATCGTGTTCTTGATAGTATCTTAATAGTCAATTAAAATGTATTAATTTTCATTTTAATTATTCGAGTTATGCCTATAAAACTTTTATTATCTTTATCTACATATTTAGTGTTTATTTACATGTTTAGTTTAGTAAATAAAATTTGCCTATTTGGCAGGGATGAATTTATTAAAACGAATTTTAATGAGTGGCGTATTTTAAAGTTAATTTATTATAATTATTTAAAAAATTAGGCGATATTTTTTCTTATAGAAAGGTGTGCAATATACAAGTCTTGGACTTCGACCTTTCAAAAGCTATTGCTAGTAATCGTTTAAAGGTGTTTTATTATCTAATAAATTATTTTCTCCATTTTATGCTTATTATTGTATAAAGAAAAGAATGATGGTTGCGTACCACATAATATAATAATAAAAATAAAAAATGTATATTAATATAATTAATGTAAGGAATATGGTTGCAAATTTAATTTATTTTAGTTAGATGGTGAACGATGGTGGAATAAACCAATAAGGACACAGTGTGCGATCACGCAAAGCCGGCAGACGTTGATGAAGAGAAATGGTGGAGGCGACGATAGCGTGCATCGGGGCCGATGCTGATCTATGGTCCGGACTGCCGGCTCCGCATACCTAATGTCTACCTACGAACACAAATTCATTTCTACCGCAAAGGGAAAAAAACATCATTATTTCCTTTACTGTTAACTTGTTTTGGATCTCAAAAAACTCCTTCTATAATCTTATTTATAAATATAATATTATTATAAGATAAGTTGTTATGTCTCTTATCTCTTATATATAAATTTTATATTTTGGGAAATAAATTTATAGAAATTTTAAAAAAAAACATTAGAATAACCCTATTTTGATTTCTTGCTTAAATTAGCGGAGAAGGTGATATGAAGATATTTAATACAAGAATGTAATTTAGGATTTAATTTAAATCGTTCCATAAGTAGGTTTATAATTTATACAGTTTTAAAAATAAAAATATATACTTTGGTACATTAACAACAATTTAATTTGAAAGTATTATGATTTAAAAAAATCCAAGTAATAATGACAACAATAAAATTTTACCTGAAATATCAATGAAATTATTTTCCATAAATTATCCATGAATATTTTCCATGAAATAATTAATTTCAATTAAATGTTTATATATTTTGCAAACAAAACTTTTTAAATGACTTTTTGATAAAAACAAATGCCGTTTTGATAAAAACAAATGCCAAACATAAAAGAGATTTTTCCTTCCTACACACAATACTAATCATTTCTATGTATTTCGCTTTAGTTTAATCTGTTCTGAAAATAACTGATTTATAAAAATTGAGAACAAATCGTACAAAAGTGTACATACGACGTATTCTTCTGTTACCAGCAATTTCTGAAATCGTAAAATGTCTGTAATTTGTTGCAATCCAAATGAGAAATATATATATGGAAATGACATTAATATTTTAGTATTCGTTATTATTAGGGCCCGAATTAAAATGTAAATATATATATTTAATTCATATTATTTTCGGTCGTCATTTAGTTTTCCACACAAATTATGATATTAGGAACGAGAAAATGTAATCTTTATTTTCCATGTTTTTCGATATTCCAAAGGATAGTCCATATTTTACAAAATAAAATCATTCATATTTTTATTATTTTACGACGGAACAGCTCAAAAAAATGCTGATTGTTGATACGAAATTATTTTGTATTTTGATATGAAGAATGTGATTCTACTTCTATTTTTTTCTGTTTTGAATGAACAGTTCACAATGTCTAAACATGATGGTGTCAATTCTGGTAGAACTTCTTTTATGATGTCGAATGGCAGATTGTCTGATCCAACACTGTTGCTTATTAATCTCTGAAATATGAGAATAATTTCTGAGTCGGTCATTTCTGCCAAAAACATGCTATTATATAATTTGGAGATATGGTCATAATTAATGTTTATCGGTGTTTTTCGTTATTTGTATCGTTATTTGCATTTTTTTTTTAATCGTTGAATTTTATTGTTATTTCTTCCTCATTGGAGATGATTTGGTTGCTATCTATTAATGTGATTGATTCTTCGAGGTTTTGTTTGTTATTTACCTTGTTAATGATACGCCATATACGTTTTCTCTTATATTACCATACGTTCTCTTTGTGTATTTGTGGCCTTATTGATTCTATCATTATAAAATTTTCTTTTTTGTTTGAATTATCAGTCTCTTATGTTTTTTCTTCGCGTTCTGGTAGTCACTTTTGAGATCTGAATTTTTTTTGTATGGAGTATAGCTTATGAAGTTCTTCGCTTGACTTTTTGATTTCTTCCCTTATCCATGGTTTTGTAATAATTTTAACTTTTTGATTGGGAATGTTTTATAAACATTTTTTTGAAGATTTTTATGAATTCTGTTGTTTTCTCATTGCAGTCGTCTTTATTTAAATTGCTTTCCCAAGATTCTTTTTGTAAGGCTAACTTAAATTTAGATTTGTTCGTTTCGCTAAAGATTCTTTTGAATTCATATTGTGTTCTGTCTGTATGATTTTCAATGTTTCCGCCAAGGAGAATGAATCTGTGGTCTGATAATATTGTATCGTGAACTGAGATTCCTTTTGGTTTTTTTTTTTTGAGCGAAAATATTGTCAATAATGCTGCTTGATGTTTGCGTTACTCGTATATGTTGGAAAATTTGATCTTTAAGTCCATATGATCTCATGAGTTCGAGTAGGTAGAATCTTTCTACTTTCTAATCTTTCTACTTTCAATGTATGTTGGTGAACCCTTTATTACTTAGGTATTTAATTACTTCTTCTTCTGTTAATGTTCGGTGATGAGATTTTATTAATGATAATAATTGATGAGAAGCATAAATTATTGCATGAATTCAATAAATGCTTGTATTTCCAATCATATGAAGAATATGAAGAGCAGAAAATAGAATGTTTGGGAGGTCCGATGCTACTAGAGAAAAAACAATAAATTGCTCGCTTGCAAAGTGTGAAATGACCCAAAATATAAGCTATTACAAAATACTGCAAATAGAATGTTTGGGAATTTGTAAATTTGTACAAGTTTTTTCAAACTTTAGAGTCCAAAATGAGAATTAAATACAATGCCATTCAAAAAAATCGTGATAGCAAAATATCAATATTTTATAATATATCGGTGGAAACATGTTTGAATCCATTTTGGAATTCTTTTAGTGCACCGCGTCGTCATATTCTTTTGATAAGAAAATATAATAATTTTACATATTTTCAAAAACTTTTTTCATGCAAGATATATTTCAACTGAAAATGCACTAAATATGGATACAGATGTTATAAATGTAAACATTGATCATTATATTGAAAATGAACTTGATAGTAGTGGGCTTACAATTAGTGCCATTGAACGAGAAGAACCTGAAGAACAAATTCGGTCAAATACCGAGTCAATCGAGCTATGCCAGCCCCTCAAATCAATCAAATAAAAACTAACAATTCAAATCTATAATAAAATCCAAATGACTACCAAAGATAAAGACTAAGACACACCACTTTTTGCAAAAAAAATACAGAATAAAAAATGATGTAGGTACCTGTATTTATTTTACTTTATACCATATTTTACTTACTTTAAATGCAATTTAAACCTATATTTCACTGATTTAGTGATACTTCGAATTTTATTTATGAGTGTATTGCGCAAGATTGTAAATGAACTTTAATGAATAAAACTATAATTACATATAATTGTGTAGTTATTACCAAAATAGTAACTCCAATATTTGTATATACAGTCAGAATGTCAATTGCGAATGCAGACTGTATGTATAAACAGCCAATTGCGTATACATACTGTATGTATAAATAGCCAATTGCGTATACATACTGTATGTATAAATAGCCACATCCAAAAAATAAAGGATTTAAGGTCGATTCCCATATGCGTGACACTCAGCTACGCGACGTCGTGCGACAATGCCTGTCAAAAAATGATTATATTGTTTTAAATGGCCACGTCGCGTAGCTGTCGCGTAGCCATAGTGAGAACGTGCTGATTTAAAACAGCATGTAATCATTATTTGACAATCGATGTCGCGTGACGTCGCGTAGTTGAGTGTCGCGTATATGAGAATCGGCCTTTAATACCCTAAAAAAATGCTGGGCTAATGCTAACAGCATGCTGGGCGGAAGATTAGAAGACAACTTAGACGTGCCCCACTTATTGCAGAAATGTGCAAATTTTACTATGCTCCAGTGACATCCTGTGATATTGAAATATCATTCAGCCAGTACAAAACATTATTTCGACCAAACAGAAAGAGTTCTAATTTTGAAAATTTGAAAAAAAAATGTGATTGTATACTGCAATAATTTGAATAATGTTAATGTAACTGACGACGAATAAAATTGTTCTTATTTATTTTTCACATTAACTGTGTTTTCATTAAACTATACTTTAAAGTTATTGTTATTTTTACTCCATTTTTTTTCCATTTTTGGTCCATACTATATGTACATATTTTGTAATTTTTAATGCATATTTCTCAGAGCCCTAGTTATTATAATTCCAACCATAAACAACCCTTAAATAAACCAACTTCAAATTTTATAAATATAGTCGTATAGAGAAATCCGTCAGACTGCAAAAACCTCATTGCATGATCTGCTGGCAGTTCGTGTATTGTATTTCAACTACACGATATGACAAGATAGTTTATAAAACCATCTGATATATGTTTCTTTATTTATCTCTATATTAATAGGCCTGATAATTAAGACTGCCAGCATATTATCAGATGACTGCACGTAAGTATTTCTTGAAATGTCGAATCGGTAAGACGGCAAGTAAGATAGTGTATATCGCAATGAAATAAGTGCCTTATAAAATCAGCGATTTCATGATCTACACGAACTAGACGAACTGCCGACAGATCATGCAATAGCTCAGTTTTATGCAATCTGATTGATTTCACTATTTGACTATGACCATATGCCACTATATGACTATATATATATATATATATATATATATATATATATATATATATATATATATATATATATATATATATCGCTGATTTTATAAGGCACTTATTTAATTGCAAATATAATAATGTGTGTGTGTGTTTGTGTGCCTACTATCTAATTACTATATATAGTAAAAAGTTGGTAATATTATAATAACGAACAGTAAAATTATATCATTTCCAAATATAATTTTTCATTTGGATTTTCAGTTGAAACAGCTTCCTTATTCTTTTTCACAATGTGTAATATATCAAGGTCTAGAACATTTTATTTAGTATACTTTTAGTTACTCAATTTAAGTTTTACTAAAAAATAAACTGTTTATCACAAAACGTAATCTGATACTAACAATTTTGAGCTCCATACAATTGTTGATTTTAATTTAATAATCTTAAAATCTAAATTTCATGGAGGTTTAAACATTTTTTATTACGAGAACTTATTGTTAGCATAAAATGAATAGTGTGAAAGCTTAGCAGTTAGTTGTATATCATAGTGAGTATGTTGATTATTTGGAACCGCAAACCATCCCCGAAAACGTTGAATCTACCCCAGCGGTCACGCTCTCGCTTGCCCTAGTGAGCCTGATTAAATGCACTAATTCACCTGGATTACAGTTGCGCTCGCCATCCCTTATATTCCAGTTACAAAAAAACATTATATTTTATAACCCTTAGAATTTCACACACAAATGTTGCAGATTTTTATTTTATTTAAAAACTGTGAGCACGGATTTTCTACTTCATTTACAAAACAATGCTTTCTGTACACTATGGAAATTTCACTTTAAATATATTTAAGTTTTTTTTTTAATTTAAGGTTTTATTCCGGTATGTGCAGCATTGCATAAACTGGATCTAAAATTTGTAATACACTTATTCCTTGCAGAACATTATATTGCTCGCTTCTGGTCGTTCACAATTTATTAATACTACTGCGTCGCTGCTGAACCGTTTATTCCAATGCAATTAATTTAACATAATAATTTATATTGTTTCTCCATTAAGCAGGTAATTTTATTTTCAATTCGTATTTGGGTGAAACAAAACTATTTGATTTATTCTATTTATTTTAGTAGGATTTTATATCAACAATCATAAGTTGTAAAAGAAAACACGTTTTCAATTAATCAGTTAATTAATTGTTTATGGGTATTACATATCAACTTAATATAACAACAAGAAGAAAACCTAAAATGTACATGCATGCAATTGATATATTCTGGTAAAAGTATGTAGTTAGGTAAATAATATACATTTACCAGCTTGGTTGTAAATATGAGTTCAACTTATATTTTCCAATCATTATCTAATATTAATTTAAACAATCTTATTAGAATGCTATTTTTTTTATCCTATTTAGATTTTCAATTTTTTTTATAAAATGTTCCATTTCCCATTACTTTTGGGAAATCCAATCAGTTAGAAAATATTAGCTAATTTTATTGATTCCTCAACATTTTTTCACAAATTGCTATTAACTTTATAGAATTTTCATAGAAATTATGCCAAATTTTAGTTTTAGTTTAATTCTACTTCAATAGAAAACCTGAAATTTTCTAATTAATCTAATTAATAAACTAATCTAATTAATAAATCAATGCAAAAACTCACCAAAACAAAAAAATCACAAACAGAATCACAAGACGTTGTATAACAATCTCACAAAGATTTAACACAATTTTCACTGATTATCAAGAATTTTTGCTCACAAGAAAATTCACCCACACCCGCCAATCGCACGGCAATAACTAAATATGTTCAGAATCGTGTACAAACTCACCTTATTTGCACTGATTACGCTCGTCTCGATACGATGTGTTTACATTTTTTTGAAACCCCCAAGGCCAAGAAATAAACGAAACGCTACAAATCGCTGCCATTTACTGTGTATCAAACAGAATCACAGCCCAAATTAGTAAAATAAGGGCATATTCGACCCTAAAACTTCTAATCTTGTCTATTCACCAAGTACATTTTAAATTGAGCGATTTCAAATTTGGTTTGGATGGTTTTCATACATTTTCTGGAAGTTCTCGATCTAAATCTATATTATCTAGTTCTAGATAGTATCGATCCAGATATTTTTTAATAGTTAATATTGCTACACAGTTTGTTATTGCAAGTTTTGGATAATTTTCATTTTCAATGTTTACAAAAGTTAGTAATTTAGAATATCTATATAGTATTTGTAAATGCACAGAATTTTATGAAAGATAAAAGTCTAGTCTACAAAATCAGACTAGATTATTAAGAGTTTAGCCTAGATGAAACTTTGAAGAACAAATATAGTCCATATATTCACACTATATTTTTAAAAAACTAGTCTAGATAAAATATTGAAAACCATATATAATCTATACAATTAGACTAGATTATTAAGAATTTAGCTTAAATGAAATCTTGAAAATCACGTGTAGTCTATAAAATCAGACTGAATTTCAAAAATATATTATATATGAAAACATTGTAGACTAAGTCTAGTTACACAATCAGACAAGATCATTAAAAATCTGGTCTAAAAGAAACAAACCTTAAAGACCAAGACGAAGTTTCAACAATTGCTACACTCTACCTGACTTTTGACAACAATTTCCTTGATAATTTATAAAAAGGAACAGTAATTAAAGAGTTTTCCAAATATGTATTACCTAATAATGTAGGTAAATGTATATAGGCTATGTAATTAAATGAAATAAACTTTGTTAGTCTATAATTCGGGTATTAGACTTAGGATAAGTTATATCTAATTGGTTCAGACCATCAGTGGTATGCAGGTTCAGCAAGGTTATAACAGCATTTTTCTAGCAGGAGTTGAAAATTTGAGTGCCAATTTTCTTGGGAACATTACTACATATGAATAGTTTGGACATCAAATTACACAATTTGTACTTTCCTCTGGGGGCATAGTTATGGCTCCCCATATTTTTTTAGGATTTTAGTCAATTTGGTATATAAAGCTTGCCATCTCCCATATGTAGATCGCTAATAAATCAATGCAAAAACTCACCAAAGCAGATCTTTCAAAAAAAAAATTCACAAACAGAAGCACAATATGTTGTACAGCAATCTCACAAAGATTTAACACAATTTTCACTAAATTTCAAGAATTTTTGCTCAAAAGAAAATTCACCCACGCACGACAAACGCACGGCAATAACTAAACAAGTTCTGAATCGCGTAGAGACTCACCTTATTTGCACTGATAACGCTCACCTCGATCCGATTTGTTTATATTTTTTGCATCCCCAAGGTTAAAAACCAACGAAATGCTACAAATCGCTGCCATTTAGCAAATATTACTACTATTTACCAAATAGAATCGTTACTGAAATTAGTAAAATGGAAACATATTCGATCCTAAAATTTTTGTATCTTTTCTATTCACTTAATTTACTTTAAATTGACTTTTTTTAATTTGGATTTTGAGGTTTCATTCATTTTCTTAAAGTTCTGTATATAAATTCTGTATTATCTAGATCTAGATGCTATCGACTTAGATATTTTTTTATCGTTAATATTGATACAGAGGTACATAAAGAAAGTAAATAATTTGGTATATCTATAGAATATTTGTTAATAAACAGAATTTTATGAAATATGAAACCTTCAAAGTCAAGTCTAGTCTAAACAATCAGACTATATTATCTAAACAATCAGACTATATATATATTAGGAGTTTACTCTAGATTCTAGCTGAAACTTTGAAGACGAAATACCATACAGTTCATCATTCATTCTTTCGAATAGGCTACTTTGGAACACGCTTGTTCAACTGTTGGGGTTTGATCTTTGCCCAGTATTGTCGCATCTTATGCCGGTGTAACTCCTTTCTCTCTTCTGTCCAGGAGGTACCTATCCTTCGGGGTTTTTCCTGAAATCCACGGACTTCCTTCAGGGTACGTCTCACAGACTGTCTGTTTTGGAGATCTGTTATTCCCAGTTCTTTAATATCCTTCTCGGTTTCTGTCAACCAAGTGGTACGAACCTTCTTGTTTTGCCAGAAGGGGAACAGACGGTTTGTTAGTCGGTTTGGAGACAATCTTGCGAAGTGGCCGTAGAAAGTTACCCTTCTTTTCCTTGCACAGTCAGAGAGCCTCTTAATATGTTCGTAGAGCTCAGAGTTATGCCGCCTTCGGAGTTCCCCATCTTCCTTTACCGGGCCTAGGATCTTCCTGATGATTCTCCTCTCTCTGATATCCAATTTCTTTACCAGACATCTTCGGTTCAAGGAAAGACATTCATTGGCATAGGGGGCTACTGGTCGTAAGACTGATGTGTAGTGCTTAAGTTTCATGTTGCGTGACAGGAATTTCTTGTTTTAAGTGTTCTTAGTCAGTTGATAGGCTAGTTCTAACTTGTTGACTCTCTTGGATAATGATGCTCTTTCTGATAAGTTTGGTTCAATACATCCGCCGAGATACTTGAATTTCTAAGTCCTCTTGATGTTTCCCTGCTCTAGCAACATATCTCTGTTTGCTTCTCTGATGTTGGGGAAGAATACTGATTTCTCTAGAGACACTTGAAGACCCTCTTTGGCAGCCCGTTTTCTGAGTCAATTTACCTGCATTGTTGCCATCTCAAGAGAATCAGCAAACAGTGCCAAGTCATCTGCAAAGGCCAAGCAATCTACAACCAGTCCATCGTTTTTACGTCCCAGGTAGATACCACTCTGAGCACCCAAATTGATCATTTCCTTGCGCCATTCTCTCATATCCTTTTCAAGGACACAGTTGAAGAGAAGTGGGGAAAGTCCATCTCCTTGTCTCACTCCAGTTTTTATTTCGAAACTTTCTGAAGTCTCGCCACTAAATTTAACCTTGGAATGGATGTTGGTTAAAGTTTCTAGGATGAGTTTCCGGGTTTTGTTGTCTAGCCCTAGTTCCTGGAGTACTTTGTTATGCGTTTCTCTATTAATGGAATCGTAGGCCTTCCTAAAATCAACAAAGGTGCCCACCTTGTGGTTTCTCATCTTGGAGTATGCAAGTACAGTTTTAAGATTGAGGATCTGTTTAACACAGGATCTGACACAGGGCCTTCCTGAAGCCCCTCTGGTATTCTCTCAGTTGACTATCCAGTTGATTTTCTGCCCTTGTTTTTAACGCCTTCGAGGGAATCTTGTATGTTACCGGGACGAGAGAAATTCCACAGTAGTTGCTTAGATCAGTAAAATCTCCCTTTTTATGAAGCGGATGGATCAGATCAGATTTCCAATGGGGTGGTAATTTCTCTGTATCCCAGATGTCCTAGATGATCTCGGTTAGCTTGTCCACGGCATTGTTTCCAGCACCTTTCCACAGTTCAGCAACGATAGAGTCCTCTCCAGCTGCCTTATTATTCTTAAGAAGTTAAATGATCTGGCCAACTTCTTCCAATGCAGGGGTAGCGAGTCCGGATTTGGTGTGGTTTGTTTATAGTCGAAGTCTTCGCTTGGTGTTTCACAGTTGAGTAGATTTTGAAAGTACTGAGCTAAAAGGTGGCAGTTGTGCTTGTCGTTATAAGCCAGTTTGCCTTGTGAGTCTCTGGAGTGGAGGCTTGGCGGAGCGTATTTTCTGTGTCTAGAGAGTGTCTGCTTGAAGGTTCCAAAGAAACCTCTGGAGTTATTCTTAGCAAAGCTTTCTTCGATTTGGGTTAGTTGGTTTTGTGTGAAGATTCGTTTGGTTCCTCGAATTTTCTTGACTGTAAATTTTCTTGGTTTCAAAAATTTATGCCAATTTTCCTTGGTCTTTTTAGATTTTCACTTCGCCCAGGCTGTCTGTCTTTGGGCTATTGAATTGTCACAGTCTTCAGTCCACCACGGATGCTTCCTTCTTCTAACGAGAGGGTCGAGTTCATTGGCCGCCTTGACAAGAGTCTCCTTCAGTTGATCCCAGCTGTTTAGGTCTGTGTTGTTCAGTCTCTGACTTACTTCTTGGCTGTTCTTGAGTCGCTCTACGTCAAATCTTACCGTTTTGGAGGTTCTATGTAATCTAGTGTTTCTAAGCTGGAGTCTTATTTTGATGTTTGAGAGGTAGTGGTCTTTTCGTGAAATGGCCACATGATCTATCTGGAATTTACCCAGGTATACCATTTAGTTCATATATTCATGATAAATTATTAAAAATCTAGTCTATATAAATTATTGAAAACCATGCGCAATCTATACAATTAGACTAGATTATTAAGAGTTTAGCTTAAATGATCTGGGTTACCTTGAAAATCACGTCTACTCTATATAATCAGTCTAAATTATTAAAAATATATATATAAATCTATAGTCTATAAGCAACATCAAAGACCAAGTCTAGTTTATAAAATCAAACCAGATTATTAAAAATCTAGTCTAAATGAAACAAACTTTGAAGAGCATGACTACATTTCAACATTTGCTACACTCTACCTGCATCTAAGTATTAAGACTTTCCTAGATAATTTTAAAAATAATTAAACAATTTTCCAAATGTGTATATATGTACGGTAAATCAAATCATATGATATTAAATTTGTTAGCCCATACTGCGTGTATGGTGTTACAATTAGGATAAGTTACAACAGGTCTAGTCAAAAATCTTTATAGTTTCCTCTTCTAAGTGTGTGTCGGTAGTTTATTGAAAATTTGGATATCAATTTTGTTTGGAGCTTTACTAAACTCAAGAGCATGACTATAGCACCAGCCAAAAATTTAGAAAATCCGGATTTTCCTGAAAATTAAATCTGAAGTCTATATCGTTATAAGACATTCGGGATAAATTCAATCAGTTGCGTCAATGTTCATGATAAACTGGCCTCATTTAATTCAACAATAAACGAAAATCGAATTTTCACTAAGAGCATAACTATAGCACCAGTGTATTTTATACAAAATTTATCTAAATTTGTTCTAGACACTATGAACTCACTGTTAGCTGCCGGAAATTTTCAGATGAAAGAGAGCAAAGGTTGTTCTTGTCAGAAAAGAGGATAAACCGATTGGCGACCCTAGATCGTATAGGCCAATTTGTCTACTGAACGTCTCTGGAAAAACTTCTGCTAACTAGATTAAAAGATGACCTCCAGGCCGGAACCGGATTATCCGACAAACAATTTGGATTCAGGAAAGGAAGGTCAACCATTATTGCCCTAAGGTCCGTTTTAGAAATTGCGAAACAAGCCAAATCCGGATGGCAGAAACCAAAAAATGTGTGCTCTCCTAACCTTTGATGTTGGGAATGCCTTCAACAGCGCGAAGTGGAAAGATATAATGGAAAGCTTGAAAAATAAGGATATATCTCCATACTTATTGCGCATGATAGTAAGTTACCTTATCAATTGGAGCTTGTTGTTGCAAGGCGATAGAGCGATAGAATAGCTTGAAGTTAGTAGTTGTGTCCCACAGGGTTCCAGGCTAGGGCCTACCCTCTTGAACGTACTATATTACGGAATACTAACTATGAAACTGCCTAAATAATAGTACTCGCCGATGATATAGCATTGGTAGTTACAGCAAGAACCAAGCAAGGTCTCATGCAAACGGCAAACCATGAAATCGCTCAAATCGGTGCATGGATGAAATCCAGAAAACTTAGCCTACTAGCAGAAAAAAAACGAAGCGGTTCTTATTACAGGTGTGAGAAAACATAGCCCAATAAAATTTAAAATAGACATAAGACATAATGATAATACCAAAACATGAAATAAAATACCTTGGTGTGACGATTGATAAAAGGGCCTCATGATGGATAAAACTGCACACTTAACAGAAGCGGCGGCTAAAGGAATGAGGATTATGGCAGGCTTACAACAACTAATGTCAAACGTAGGGGGCCCCATAAGTAGCAAACGCAGAATTCTGAACTCTGTAGTTCAGGCTACGATGTTATACGGTGAGCCAATATTGGCCAAGGAACTGCAATCAAATGGAAATTTACAAAAATTAGCAGCTATTCAAAGGAAAATAGCTATACGCGTATGTAGTGGCTATCGAACGGTTTCGGGGGAAGCTGCCCTGGTCATTGCAGGCATTCTCCCAATTGACCTACTTGCAGAAGAGTGAAAGAAGCTTTACGAAACCGGCTACAACATGGATATAAAAAACGCCAGAGAGGAACTTCTCGAACTGTGGCAGAGAAGATGGGAGCTTACGGAAACAGGACAGTGGACCAGATTACTTATTCCGAACATCTCCATCTGAATCAGAAGAAAGCAGGGTGAAATAAGTTATCATCTGACCCAAGCACTTTCTGGCCATGGTTGCTTTAGAGATTATCTACACAACATAGGCCGGACTTCAGACGAATTATGTGTGTACTGCGGGGCGACAGACATTGTGAGCCACGCCATCTTCGAATGCTAGAGATAGCAAGACGAAAGGGTATCAGCAGCAGTAAACATGGGAGAACCTATTGGTCCCAGAACCATTATAACTCATGTTTGAGCAAAAAAAAAACTGGGAAAACATGCAGTGGTTAATTTATACCATAATAAGCAACAAAGAAAATGATGAGAGGAAGCCCAACAAGAGACTCAGTTGAAGCACATTTTTACAATATATCCATCCGTTACTCGAGGTCATGAGAAAAGCAGTTCCAGACCGATCGGATGTGTTTCCTGGGGGACCACTTTTCTGGTAAGGTCTATTCCGCCAGCTACGCGGAATATTTTTGGTGGTGGTGGGTTATTGATTTGGCGAGGTTTTTGCAGTGAAGGTTTACTTCGATTAGGATTTCCTTCGGTTAGAATGAACAGTGCAGAACTCATTGAAGAGATGGAAGCTAACCTCCTGCCATTTCCTGAAAATGAAGAAAGAGCTGAGAATTGTGGATTTATCAAGATAATGCGAGAATTCATGTCAGTCGAGAAGCCAAAGGTTGGTTTCAACGTAACAATATTCAGTTATTGGAATGGTCAGCTTGTTCACCAGATATGAATCCCATTGAAAATTTCTGGGGAATCATCGTTAGAACGATCTGTGCAGATAATTGCCAATACGAAACAGTTCAGGGGTTAAGGGCAGCACTATCAATACTTGGAACTAGAACGAACCAGACACAATAAGATCTATAGTCGAAAGCATGAATTCTCGCATTTTCTAATTGATTCGAAAAAATGGAGGCCCTACACATTATTAATTTCAATTGTTATATTCCACAATAAAATTTATTTTTGATCGATGATATAGTTATGCAAATGCTAAAAATTCGTTTTCCTTTTATAACTAAAGAAAATTAAATTTATTTTTTTTCATTTTGTACATTTCTTCAGATTTACTGTTATTGCTTTATTTTAATCTTTGCAACCACTTTTTCCTGTGAAAAATATGGATACAGGTCATATTTAACTGGTGCTATAGTTATACCCTTGAGTGCACATATGAATAGTTTGTGGATCAAATTGCGCAATTTCTCTGGTGACCTAGTTATGGCTATTCATATTTTTTTGTGAATTTTGGCCTATTTTTAAATACATAGCATCCCATCTGCCATATGTAGATGGATGGTACTGTTATGAATGTGGCTTGCATGAATTTCATTTGTTTACACCCACACTCCATCTTACTGTTCTCTTTTGAAACGCAAAGACCGAGAAAGAACGCCATTCTAGGATGCCACAAAAGTTTACTGATTGGACCTTCGTGTGGCCAATATTTATTAGTATATCTTATTCTACATGTTTGCAGCACGATACAATGCTTTACGATTCAATTACTATAAATAATTTATCAACGTTCACGTCCCATTGTAGCTTTTCTTCAATATGCAGATCAAGAAATTTAGTTGTGTTTAGCATTTTCAGTGGAATATTGCCTATTCTTAGGAAGCAGTCGTTGGCGGTTTGGCTTCTCATTGGTTGGATAATGAAAGTGTTTTATCAGAATTTATATTCAATTTGTGCGCCGAAAACCAATTATAAATATTTGGAAGAAGATTATTAGTTTCAGTTTCGTCAGTCTAAATTATTCCTTTCGACATCTAGAATCATCTGCGTAGAATGTGAAATCAATTTTAGTCAAGATGTCTCGGACTAAGTCATAAGTCAAGTCAAGGCCATGTATATGGAAAGGAGCAAGAGCGACAGAACATTCTCTTGGAGTACACAAGTGTCCGTTATTGCGATTGATGAAATTGTGGTTATGTTGTTAAGAGTTAATTAGACTTAATGACTATTTATCAAGAAAGCATTCAGCTAGCGGACACTATTGCCTCTGATGCCATGAGTGTATAATTTATTGAGCAATATATTGTAGAATACGCAGTCAAACAGTATATTACGATATAAGACATAGTCAGACGATGTGTACATGCCTGGAAAATGTATTCATTGGCCTAATGCTGAAGTAAAAGTAGATTGTCAATTATGAAATATAATAAAATGAATAATAAAACTTAAATTTAACATATTTGATTCAGCTGTGACATTCTGGTATATTTCAATCAAATACTATTAAATCTTATTACGATCACCGTGTCCTATTATTGCAAATGATTGATGAATTGAAAAAAAAAATCTAATTTTCGATATTTTTTAGGGCAGATTAATTTGGATTAGAATTTGTGAATACGTAATTTACTTAAATATATTTAGTAAGAATTAAATTTTAGCGTTCTTACTAGCAGTTGGTGTATTTAATTAATTTATTTAAATGTATTTAATGTGCACACAATATACATTTGCCAACAGGCTTGAGAGCAGTTTAAATTTTACGTAAAATGTAAACATTATCCGGAATAAGCAGTTTTGCCATAACATTCATAGTTTTGTTTATAAAGTTCCTAGTTTTTTAACTGTGTTTTAAACCTTAGTTGCCCAGGCCTGTCCAAAGCTGACTTTGCTTTGAACTGTATTTTCGGTGAACTTAAAAGTACCGTCGGTCGACAAAGGGTTAAAGTAAGATGACAATAATAAGTAAAAATGCATAGCCATGTATAATATATAATCCTTTACATTAAAATTATTATAAAATCGATTTCAAATCAAATAAAAATAATAGTATAAATTATTTCAATCATGTTTTAACCTTAATATAAAAGTGTATTTTATTTATGTTTAATATTTTTAACTTGTACAAATATACGTTTGAAAATGTGTACTTATTTGCCGGTAAACCTAGATATATGAATCTTTATTGTTAGATTTAAAATAACCTTTCCCAATCAAGTTGTTAAATGTATACATATACCGGTAAATATGTAAATTTTCCGATTTTGTACTTTTACCGTAACAAATATATAAAACTGTCCATTTGAATGAAGAGAGGAATAAAAAACCAGTTTGTAATTTATACAATAAAAAATGAAAGTTAACTTTATTATATTCAATAGGTAGTAACGTAAGACTCCATTTATTAAAATTGTATTTTGAACATTTGAAAAACATTTGAAAATGGTGAAAATGAAAAACATTTGAAAACGATCTTCATACCAGAGTTACATAGCCATAGTCATCTGTCAATCTTCACGGTATAAATTAATTTCTAAAATGAAAATGGAATTTGGTTCATATTTAGTTTGGTGCTTGTATGATAAATTCCAGGCTAGTAATAATGCATATGCATAGTCGTGGGGTCCAATGGGCTGCCAGGTTTGGGGATGTCGCTCACGCATCGGGCTACGTGTGCAGGTCCGCAACCCCCGTTGGAGAGGCGCGTGACTCCGCATACGCAACGAGCACGCACCCCGAAAAATGTCAATTTGTTCTTCATTAATACCACCGATATTACATCCGACAGCCTCGTAAATTCTAAGCCGGCGCAAGGTATTTGTGCTATTCATTACAATTTGACTTACATATAACGTAATCAAAAATAATTGAAAATTATTGTATCACCAGATATTTTATTATAAGCAAGTTATACTAATATTAAATAAGTAATACTAGTTATATGTAAGTCATATAATAAATATATTTTTACTTTGACCTTAATCAAAGTAAGAATTGAAATAACATTTTTTATTGTGGAATAGAATCGAAACTTCAAAATAGGTTGAATATATTTATATATTCAAGCTATATTTCGCTTTAGTAAGTTTGGGTTAGGTTAGATTCATCAATTCATCATAGTGTTTATACTGTTGAGCATTCAAGTGATGCTTCAAATAAAGAGTGATGCTTCAATTGAGATTCAAATGAAGACGCACAGGATGAAGTGAAGAAGAAAATTGGAAAGAAGAAGAAAATATTGTCAATATAAAATAATTTACTGCAAGTAGTTCTACGAAGATTAGGTATAAATGCAACACCTCTGTGTGTTTTCAAAGAAGTATTATGTGATGATTTTTTTGAAATAATAGGGAAACGAATAGATATGCAATACAATGAAAACGGAAGAGGGTACGAAAATGAAGGAGGAGTGGTATCCATATTCATTATGGTGGATAATATACGGAAGTTTCTACGGAAGACAGAATAGGAAAGGTTCGATCAGTGATGGATTTATTGTATGCCAGATTCCAACGGTTACACTCCATACACAACATACACTCCGGAAGAAAATATCGGTATAGACGAATCCCTCATGAAATTCAGAGGGGGGCTAAATTACGGAGCATCCAAACGAGCGAGATTTGGAATAAAATTTTATAAATTATGCGAATTCAATTCTAAAATATACACAGCACAATATAAAATGCAAGGAAGTGATCAACATTGTTGTCATGCAACTAGCCGAACCCATTGGGTATACCAACCACAACCATAAGCATAATGTATATCCCTAAATAATTTATACTCGTTTGCCAATTTATACAAAATTTTGCGAGCGAAGAATACAAATGTTGTTGGAGCTGTGAGAAAAAATCCGAAAAATATGCCAACGGAGAGAAAGAACCACACTATGTTGTAGAGGTATCCTGTCCTTACGCTGGTAAGAAGGATGTGTATATAATAAGCACGAAACGCTCAATGTCAAAAGTGGTTGATACGGGGAAATAAGAAGAAAAAAGGAAAGCGAAGAAGATACTGCGTTGAAACCGACCTGTGTTGTGAAGTACAATCGTCGAATAGGAAGTGTTGACAAGCAAGACCAATGTCTTGAATGTTTCCCACTCTTGCAAAAGTGTGTAAAAAGATATAACAAAATAGTTTTTTATATGTTTGATAATGCTTTCAAGTATTATATTTCAAGTTGCCTACTTTAGCAAAGACTCGATTTTAATTTTCGATTGAATATTGTAGAAGGTATGCTTTGTAATTTGTTCCTTCCCAACTGTCAAAACAAAAACATTGGTTACAAGCAAAACATTGGGCACATTTTCCCAAACATATACCTGCAACAAATAAAAGGCAACAACCTGCAAAAGGATTTCATGTGTGCACAAAAAAAAAATTAGAAGTGAAACGATTTGACAGTGTATAACATGCCTCGTTCCACGACATATGTGTAACCTAAATGCTTTGAGAAGTATCATACATTACAAAACTACTAAATTATTATTAATCATCAACCTTATCATCAATATTATCAACCTTATTGAATGTTATATAACAATGTAAATTTGAAAATAAAACTCCCTGTTTCTGAGCCAAATTAAATGGTATCGTACGGACCTGCAATTTATTTGTATTTCAGGGGCCTAACACTCTCAAAACTGGAGGGGCTTATTGTCCCAAAGAAATTGTAATATATATGTTTCATATCTTTTAAAAACGTATTGGGTTCTGGGATATCAGTTCTGTACAAGTATAAGCCAACAAACAAGTCACCTGTCTGGATATTTGCTTATTACAACAGTTTGAGCATTGTTTTCAAGCAAGTCTCATTAATTATATTTTCAGATTTATCAGGGATGGACAAAGTAACATTACTTTGTTGGTTTATTTTGTTGGTAAGTTATATAATAGTATATTTTGCAACTAGGGTGGTAAGTTGTCAATTGGTCACGAGAGCGAAATTGGCACATTCGCTCGAGAGGGCAATTGACTATACCGTCCGTGTGGCAGTTACTATTTTTTATTACGCATGCGAAGGGACGTATCTTACAAGTTTCGGATCCAAGGGCCATCCAAAAAGAATCAAAAAATGAAGAATTTGCTTTTTCAATTGTTTCCAGTGGTGTGGATTCGTCATAAGAACTCTCATCAGTCTCCGGTATCACCATAGAATTTACAATCACTTAAAAACGTTTTATTTGATTTTTATTTTTATTTTGTAATGAAAAAAAATCTGTCACTTTCAAGTCCCTTTTTAATATTGAGGTCTTGATTGTGTTTATTTTATCGTCTTTGTTTTAATGTAACTTAGCGACTTTAATGTAACTTTGCGTGCGTTGCCCAAGTTATGTGGTAATATAGATACTATAATACAACCGAAAATGGCATTTATCGCACTAAAAAACGTGCGTAAAGATAGTACTTTTAACGCATGAGTAATACTATACATTTTCTATTTTTATTGTAGAATGAATAAGACTATTGTAGAATGAATAGACTTTGGCCAGGGGAAGAGCTGCAAAAAAATAGCAATAACATTATTTTGATACTGATTTTTATTTTTTAGGATTTGACTAAAATAAATTACTATTGGGATCTATAAGGTCTATTATGAAAATATCATTGAGATAAAATGTCCAAATTTTTAAACAGTTATTAAAAAAATATTTGAGTAATTCATTAATTTTATTTTTTTCTATGTTCCTTAGTTGACAGTAAATCATATGTGACATACATAACCTAAATACAGAAGAAACTCGACTATGCGGCCCTCAGTTATAAGGATTCGCGATTATCCGGAATACCATTCATATAACTTTATAAAGGGTTTTTCAATAGGGACCTAACAATTTTGTTTTGTAATACGGAACATAACCTACAAATATTTTTATTATCTGGTAAAATAAAAAGTCAGTTAAGGCTTATATGTTTATCATGGTGAAATTCACGACTGAGCAACGTTTGAAAAATAGTTAAAACTTACTACCGAAATTCTGAATCGGTAGTCGCAACAACAAAAAATGTTAGTAAGTGCTCTCAAGAGCACTTACTAACATTTTTTGTTGCAATAATCGTCCCACCAGACAAGCTCTGCGTGCGATGGTGAATAAATTTGAAACAACGTATTCACTATTGAATGTTCATGTGCCAGTGAGACAACGCACCGTTCGAAGTACTGAAAATATTGCAGCCGTAAGAGCTTCAGTTCAAAATGTACCAAAAAAGTCGATTGTACGCCGTTTACAAGAATTAGGAATTTAATGGCGAATTAAATATTATGGCGAATTTTCCATAAAGATCTTCAGCTAAACCCTTACAAGATCAAGTTAACCCAAGAACTGAAACCTCTGGATCATTTAAAGCCCCAAACCTTATACGATTTTATTTTGCAAAAGTTTGGAGAAAATCCTGAATTTCATTGAAAAATTATCTTTAGCGATGTAGCCCATTTTTGGCTGAATGGCTTTGTCAATAAGCAGAATAATGCATATTAATTGGCAGCAGGAAACCCACATGTGTTTCATATGACTACATTGCATCCACAAAAAGTGAGCGTGTGGTGTGTATTTCAAGCAGGAGGTATGATAGGGCCGGGCCGCATTTTTCGTCGATGAAAATAATCACCATGTTATGAACTGTTAGAGAGAGTAAAAAAGAAAGTTTAAAATAAAATATTTTCCTCCCAATATGACATCCTTGCTACAAACAATGGACCAAAGCGGTATTGATACGACTTTATAGAAAACAACTTTTACGAACATTGTTATCTATTGATGAACCTAGCGTAGAAGTAGTTTTGTCCTTTTTAAAGCAAATTAATTTAGAGAAGTGCTGTTAAATCGTTGCAGATGCGTGGGATTTCAACGAAAGGAAGGCTTTGCTGTTTGCTGATTCTCTTGACATGGCAACAATGCAGGTAAACTGCCTCAGAAAAGAGGCTGCCAAAGTGGGTCTTCAAGTGTCTCTGGAGAAAACAGAATTCTTCACCAACATCGGAGAAGCAAACAGGGAGATGTTACTAGAGCAGAGAAACATCAAGAGGACTGAGAAATTTAAGTATCTCGACGAATGGATTGAACCCAACTTATCAGAACGAGCATCATTATCCAAGAGAGTCAACAAGTTAGAACTAGCCTATCGACTGACTAAGAACACTAACAATAAGAAAGGCCTGTCACGCAACCTGAAACTTAAGCACTACACATCAGTCATACGACCAGAAGCCCTGTATGCCATGAAGTGTCTTTCCTTGAACCGAAGGGGTCTAATAGAGAAATTGGAAATCAGAGAGAGGAGAATCCTCAGGAAAATCCTAGGCCCGGGAAAGGAAGAAGGGGAATTCAGTGGACGGCATAACTCTGAGCTCTACGAACATATTGAGATGCTCTCTCTGACTGTGCAACGAAAAGAAGGATAGCTTTCTATGGCCACGTTCCAAGATTGCCTCCATACCGACTAACCAACCGTCTGTTCGCCTTCTGGCAAAACAAGAAGGTTCGTACCACTTGGTTAAGAGAAACCGAGAAGGATATTAAAGAACTGGGAATAACAGATCTCCAAAACAAGACTGCCTGTTTTGGAGATCGACGTTTTGGAGTCTGCCTGATTTGGAGTGAGACGCACCCTAACGGAAGTCCGTGGATTTCAGGAAAAACCCCGTAGGAAAGGTACCCCCTGGACAGAAGAGAGAAAGGAGTTACACCGGCATAAGATGCGACAATACTGGGCAAAGGTCAAAGCCCAACAGTTGAACAAGCGTGGTCCAAAGTAGAACTATTCGAAAGAAGAAGAAGAAGAAAAAAGAAAGGCTTTGAACAAAGCTTAGAACAGAGTACTAAAACGGGAGAACGAATTCAACAACCAATGCGAATGATTCTATTTTGGAGGATATAAATGAGCTAATGCTAAAGATACGAATATGTCAGGAATGTGATGCTGATGGCTCACTATGACAGTAATAATAATAATAGATATGATCAAATTATGTCAGATGACCAAATTGTTGAAAACATATTACAAGTAAGCGAACAGCACGAAATGAAACAAGATGAAACAGAAGAAAACGTACATGTGGGAAATGATGCATGGCATCTGATAATGAAGCTCTTCAGGTCCTGGAACCAGCTCTTAAATGGTTCGAAAAACAGAGTGTGATACTGTGAGTTTACAGCAGCTAAAACGAATTCCTGATGTAGCAGCAATGAAGAAAAAAAAGTGACTTACTTCAAATGACAATTACCAAATATTAACCCTAATTAAACTAAATATTTTATTTCATGATTATCAAATGAAAATTAAATAATATTGTAAACAAATTATAAACATTTCATGATTAGGATTGCAGTATTTTAGTATGTTATTTAAGAAACTATGTGTGTACAGGGTGAGCAAAACTCGATGTCTCAGCTCTATTATAAGAAAACGAAAAACGATAGAAAAAATCTGAAAGAGGTTCTGAAATGAGATTGAGTAAGGAAGGACCATTTTAAGCCAAATTTACATATTTTTCCATATTTGAAAACTGGAGTAATGACGTCATTGAATTTTGTTTTCCCAGAACTATACCCTATATTTTTGTATATTTGAAAAAAGCTAATTTTTCTGAACAAATTTACAACGAAACAAATTTCAACAAAGAAAAAAATTTGCTATATTTTCCCGTTAAAAAATATAGCAGAGATGAGACATGAGTTTTGCTCAACCTGTACATAAATATGCAAACGTAGTACGTTCGAAAATATATCTCTTAATAATTTCTTAATAAACATTGATTTTTGTTGATAAGTTTAATGTATTCTTGTTGTTTTTAATAAACACCGCATTATGTATTATGCAATAACATGTACAAAAACCGCTCTTCTTCATACATTTGATTATCCGGATTATCTGAATGCCTAGCAACAACAATTAGTCCGGTTAATCGAGTTTCCACTGTATTTTGAAAATAAAATATTCGTATTGAAAGGGTTGTCTAGACACCGCAGATAGCTAACGTGTTTGCAACTTTATTGAGAATTTCATCATTTAGTTATTTGTAAAATGAAATACGTTTTAATATTCTTTTTCTCCAAACTAAAAAAGTCTATATGCGGCATATAAAACCTAGTTTTATATACGTTGCTATATGGATAGTGTAAACTTTATCGTAATCAAGATAATATTTATTAAATTTGTACCGTCTGTATTTACATTGACCTGTAACATACAAAACCTAGAATTTCATTTATACCAAAAATTAGAAAATCAAACATTTATTTCAATATCAAACAATTATTATCATGACTTCTCTAATCTTTCAATACCAAACAATTATTATCATGATTTCTCTGGTCTAGTGTGGTCTTATCGGGTTTCGTCTAGTTTCGTCCGGCCTTGTCTGGCCTTGTCTGGTCTTGTTTCATCTAGTACCGTCTGGTCTGCTCTGGCTAGCCTGGTCTCTACTCTTGTGTGCACTTGACCGACATTGTATTGTCTTGGTTAATATAAGCTGAACTTCCTAGTCTGAACCTCTCTCTATACTTATTGTGATCTTGTCTAGTCATATACTATTAGATCGTATCTATTTTTTATTATTTAACAAAATGTCTTTTCTGGTTAAGCTTGACCTGACTTTCTGCTGTTGATTGACTTCAGCTCATTGTTTGTATCTTAATTTAGTCCTCGATAAAATTGTCATTTAGTCTTTTCTTTGTTCTGATCGCTTTTAAAATCTTAGCTTTGAAGCTTTTACTTCCTTTCTTTGCATAGAAAATAAGGTTTACGAAATAAAAATTAAGTTTATGTTTCAAAATATTGCTATAATAAAATTTCATACAGCTATATACTAACTAAATATTACAGACATAAATTATACTAAAAACTATTTTCAATATTTCTAAAAACGGAATTCCTAAACTACTGATTCCAACAATTAAAACCATTCAATATATTCAACGTTTCGTTAAACATTTGTAACAACAATCTGTTACATCCATAAATTATTTTGATGAATAGTAGACACAACAATGCGAATTAATATTTATTAAACTTTAAGGTGAAAGTATGAAACATAATAGTTTATGTTTCATACACCATAAATGCATCCTTGTAATATGAAATTAAAGCACTCGACTGCAATTAACACCTTTATACATTATAAAATCTAAGAAGCCAAGTATATCAAACTGGTTATATAATTAATTAATTCCATGTGGAAAAGTAATTAAAGTTTACGACTTTTATCATATTTACAGACATTTAGTTTGGTTTAGCATAATTGATTTAATTTATTATTATTGAATAATTGCTATACATTATTTCTTTTGAATAATAAATAAACGAACTTAGAATTTAAGTTTCAAGATTCTTCAAGACAAATTTTCTTAATCTTGTTAAAATCAAGATTGATGAGATCTGAATGATAGCCGCTGTATTTTAGTGCCATAATTAAATTAGTGTAGGAGCTACGGTACTATTTATGTGAAAAATATTGGATATTATAATTACGCAAAGCAAAGTAAGTCTAAGATGTTTCATAATGAATAAATTTAATTAGTGTCATCCAGTTAGTCTAGTTCACTGCAGCGTCGTTGATTATTAAGACAAATCCATCTAAATTAAAAATATTTGAAATAAAACTACTTATGTGACCTGTCTCATGATAACGTTTATTAATGACTATAGTTCCAGCAACACAGTAGCATCTTCAGATCTACTATAAACATTTTATTATTATCGATATTTATACAAATTTAAGATGCGGTTTGCATTATATTTAAGAGTGGTTATTGGTTGATAAATTCGATTTGTTCATTGAGACAATTGCACGAACTGTTGTTAATGGTTTTAACGATTTCTTAAGATTCCAGCAGGTCTAGTTTTAATCCTTTTTCCTGAAGGTGCAATATTGTCGGCTGGCGGTGTGCCGAAATTTAATGTCCTGTTGTTTTTAGCCTAGCGATCATTTCAGTTCTTTAAACCGGGTTTCGAAGTTCCTTCCTGTTTGGCCGATGTAGGTGCCGTTGCATTCAACGCAATTGAGTTGAGTTATTTTTTGTTTATGATTGCATAACACGTTTTGAAAGGTATTGTTGTTATTGTGGGCTGGTGTTATTTTCTTTGATTAGGTTTCCTATCTTATTCGAAATCTTTCCTAGATATGGAATATATTTGAATGTTTTTTCTTCTTTTTCGAAATTACTATTATAAACAAATTTTAGAGATTGATGTATTGATTTTTCTTCTTCTTTACTATTTGTGTGATGATGACTTGGCTGTAGTTAGGGTTGTTATTGGCTATTTCTTTTATTGTATTCAATTCGGTGAATAGTGAGTAGTCTATATATCATGGAATGGAATGCCGCAAGTTTGTGTTGTATAGTGTGTAAGGAAGTGTCCTCCTCGGTAGTGTAGTTGATCAACATACCCGCCTTGCAATGCGGGAGGCACGGGTTCGATTCTTGGTCGGGGAGGCTACAACTGGGGCGGTTTTCACTAACCGTCCGGGCTGCCCACCCTGAATGACTGCAAATGCGATACCGGGGTGGCGCATACTAAAAGCCAAAGTTGAATAGGGGGTTTAGTGAGATCTTCCCCGAACCACTTTGAAGAAGAAAAGGTGTAAGGTGGTGTTGTGTATTATCGTATCTATGTAAATAGCTTTTCGATACATTTTTAATGAGTTTTTTTTTATTTTAACGGCTAATATTTAAATCTAAGAAATTTATAGTTATTCTATGGTGGTCTTGAATTTGAGTAGTTTTTTAAACTGTCTATTGGTTCCTGACCAACAGACAAGGATGTCATCTACATAGTGGTACCAATATTTGACTTGGGAGGAAAGGTTTGTTTTTAAGATTGATTTTTCTAGATTGTCCATAAAAATATCCGTAAGTAATGGGGCTAGTGGGGATCCCATAGCTAGATCTAGGGCTTCACACGGGACGAGACGAGAGTTCGTCTCGCTTTTATGAGACGAGACGAGAAATATATCGTTCTCGTGTGAAGCCCTAGCTAGACTTTCTGTTTGGTTGTAAAAGTTATTGTTAGTTTAGGTTTTTTAACATAATTCTGTATTGTGCAAATGGAGAATAATTCTAAAATTTATTTGGAAATAACGAAGTCAATATTGACAATATTTTTAACTAAGATCGACTTAATAAGTGGAAGACATTGTTCAGAAGGGACATTTGGAAATAAGTTCACCACGTCGAAAGACAATAGTTTATCGTTGTCGTTTAGTTCTATGTCAGATATTTTTTGCAAGATGAGTTTCTGATGGTATTTGTGGGTTATAAAAGCCGTGAAAACAAAAATCACTCATTTAAAATATACCGACAACTTACTTATACACATACGATAATACACAACAATACCTCCTTACATCCTATGCAACAATCGCGGCGTTCCATTCCATGATACATATAGACTACTCACTATTCCTCTCAATCAGTCTAATTTCAACATCGAATTGAAAAAAATAAAGCAAATAGCCAATAACAATAACTACAAAAAATACATCATCACACGGATATTAGAGAAAAAATCAAGACATCAATCCCTAAAATTAGTTTATAATAGTAATTCCGTAAAAGAAGAAAAAACATTCAAATGTATGCATTGGGTGTGGCACATAGGACAGTTGTACATATGTGTGGTCGTCTGTGGGTCGCCGCAGTCGCAGACCAGAAGTAACAGGGTAACCCCATTTGTTGAGGGTGATTTTGGATCTTGCAATTCCAGATCATAGTTTGTTCAGTTATTTCCAGACCTCCCAGCTCTCCTCGCACGCAGCAGCTAGTTTTTCCGATGGGGCCATCCAATGTTGGCCTGTTGTGCCTTTCCACATATCTACCCTACATTTGGTGGTATATTCTTGAAAGTCTATGGTGGATGTTAGCAAACTTTTCCTTGACTTTAGCCTCTGATGTACCGGATGTAAATCAAAGAGGTGTCGTTCGGAAATTGAAGATTCGTCAGGAAATCGTCAGGAAATTTAAATCTTTCCTTATAGACTGCTGCTTCCCTTCGGACTGCAGGTGAAGCGATACCAGCCAGGTAGTTGACTCTATCCAAGGGGGTGGGTTTCAGGCAGCCCGTGATCGGTCTACAAGACTCATTCAGAGCCAAACCCACTTGTCTAGCGTGTGCTGACTTGTACCACACTGGGCAGGCGGTTTCGCCAGCGGAGTATCAGATAGCTAAAGCTGTTGGTTATACAACACTTGGTTTGGCACCCCAAGAACTGCTTGTTTTTTTCCGTAGATTATTTTTTCTCCCGCTTACTTTCAGTTCAGTATTCCTGCAGTGCTGTTTGTAAGTAAGGACCCTGTCCAGCGTAACTCCGAGGTATTTTGGGTTTGGGCAATGTTCCAGCAGCTCTCCGTTCCATGTTATCTGTAGCTTTCTGGAAGTCTGTTTGCTGCGAAGGTGGAAGGCGCATACTTGGGTCTTTGTTGGGTTTGTTTTAAAATGTTTGTTATAGCTACCTAATTTTAGTTGCTACTATCAATCTTCAACGTTACATAAACTTACAACCTTATATAATTAGTACATACTGTTTGGTAGATTCTTATAGGATCTAATAAAATCTAGTTTGTTTCCTCTATTAACAAGAACTAGAATTTTCATTTTTATTTGTAGAGAATTGACTTACCAAACAAACAATTATCAACAAATCTAGGAAATATTAAAGTTAAATATTTAGTATACAATGTATCCAGTATATATTAGTATATATACTCTCCTAGCGTAGTAGAGAATATAAAAAGTAATGGAAGGCTAATTTTCACATAACATACAACAATTACTAGGGAAAATATAATAAAATGACTTATAATTGAAAATTATTGAAAATTGTTATTATTGTTGTTGAAAATTATTATTGAAATTGAATTATTTAATATTGGAACATAACATACAGTAATTACTAGTAACATGTTCCAATGTAACATTCCAATATTAAGGACTTAATAATAGTTCTTCAGTTCAAATAAGAAAATGTAATAAAATGAATACACATTGATTTATTTAACATTTTTTATTCAAGTTTTTATTATTATTTCAGAACCCATGGGTTTTACCTATCGAACCCGGTCATCTTACAACATTTTAGTTCATTTATCCTCTGATTCTTTAGTCAAATTGCCGAATTGCATAAAAGCTTGTCAAGTTAGTCTGATCTTGAATGCTTCAGTGGCGTGGCGTAAAATATAGGTAAGCTGGATATTATTTAGGATCATTGATATGTTGATGCACCACTGACCAATCTGTGATGTAAGATTGTTGACTCTTCCTATGTACTTCTTCTACATTACATTCTACATTACATTCTATTTTAAATTCTTTGTTAATTGTATCTCTGTAAGTAATGTGTATTGAAACTTTAGAATCTTTAGTCGCTTAACCCGCCGTTGGGCGGTATATGATCGTAACACGAGCGATCGCCACTAATGTATTAGATTATCAATAGAAATACAAATAAAACAGAATTTAAAAAACTTCTCGCATCATGTCAAAGATGCATTGTACCCGAACGAGTGTTCAACGTAATCATTTACTAAATTTAATTATTTGCTTTGTTGTAGTAAATTCCACAGAAAGTTTTCAAATCTTTAGTTTTATATTAAAAATTGCAATTTTTATTATTTTCTATTTAACTAAAATTAAAGTTTATGGATAGGGATTCTTTAAATCAGTTAATGTATCATTTTTTTTTCTAATTTTTACATTTTATAATTAGATAATGTATTGAAAGTTGAATTATTTAAAACACTTGAAACCTGTAAGATTTCGAAATTTAAAATATTTCCATATTTAATGAGTTATCTTGTACCAATGTCTTATTAAACCAGGTGTGGACTTTTCAAATTCATTTCAGTTTACACATTACTCAATTTAGTAGACTACAATTACATTATTCAAATGTCTTCACTATTACGTTTGTTGCCACCTGATAAATGATACATTCAATAATAATTTCGGAAATAAATAAAAAATTGTTAAATAAAAATTTGGAAAATATAATTGAATAAAGATAGACACTAAATATAAATTGTTTCGCTGATTTCTTTTTTTACGACAGCGCATATTAATGTATTGCAATCACAATTCGCCAATTGAATATTGATTAGCCGATAATTATAATAACTGAATATCGGATATATGTGTGTTTAGAAATAAGTGACATGCATCAGCATACATCGGATTACTTGACACGAGAAGACATAATAATGAATCAAATTCGATGCAGAGCTCGAAGAGTATACAGATCTGCAAGAGTTTTGGAATATTCTGTTAAACGAAATGGACCAACTATTAGCATTTTGTGATGAAATAATTTGAATGAATGTTTGAAGTAATGTCCAACATTGATGAGCGTGAAACAACTGGTGACGATAGAACAATAAAACAAATTGCTTAAATTTGTTACTAGCGACTAGTTTCAGTAAATCAATAATTTATTGTACAAATTTCGCCATCGTCAGGCTACAAAGAAAAATTTCCTGCTTCGTTAAGAAGTAAAAGGCTAAAAAGCCAACACTTACCACAAGTAACAATCCGAATCCGAATTGGTCAATCTTATGATTTTACAATTGTTCACAAATCCTTAAGATTGTTATTTGTAGTAAGTGTAGTTTTTTTGGCCCTTTACTTCTTAACAAATCTGCTTTCTCTTTGTTTGTAACCTGATGATATATGTACCTGGCGAAATATGTACAACAAATTATTATAGTCACTAGTAACAAATTTAAGCAATTTGTTTTAATGTCCTATTGTCACTTGTTGTTTCAAGCTCAGTTACGACTCTCTTGAACATTACTTTAGCACACAATGTTAATAATGAGTTGATCCATTTCGCTTAACTGAATATTAACTCTTCGAGCCATATATCGAATTAGATTAATTATTATGTCTACTTGTGCCATCGGCAAGTAATCCGATGCATGCTGCACATTCACTCGAAATTAGTCGAACGTTGTTGGTGGCTGCGTCAATCACTCAAGAGTTTGACCGATGCTGTCTGACACATGTTCTATTACCTATAAGTCTGTAGTTCTACCAGTCAAAAAATTCTATGCCAGACATAATCTTAAATTAGACAAGTAGTAAAAATATTTGAAATAAAACTACTAATGTGACTTGTTTCATGAGATCGTTTATTATTGACTATGGTCTCACCAACACAGTGGTATCTTCACATTAGAGATGAGCAAGGGACCACTTTCTCGTTCCAGATCCCATCTCGTGGGACGGATCTTTGTCACGGTCACATCCCATCACATTTTCGTCGCAATGCCCCATCCCACAAACCTAAAATTTTCGTCCCATCCCATCCCATTGATCCCATCCCATCCCGGTCGCACAGCCCGTCCCAATCATCCCATTTTCCCCATACAGCAGCAGCTCTCTTTTCGGTTCAGACTTACATAACGATAATTCGTTCGAATTTGATTTTTCCGTAATTTCTTTATCTGTCATTGAGTAATCCTTTTTCGTCGCAAACGGATCGTAAGACTTTTCAGGAACTACGGCGTTATCACAGAAATATCATGGGCTAGACATGTTATGGAAAATGTGCGTATTGGCACGATATGCAATTAATTATGCACGTACTAGATTTATTAGATTATAAAAACTCGTCCCACCCCGTCCCATACAAAACTGTCGTCGCATCCCATTCCACGTGACGTTCATACCACTCATCCCATCACATAAGTCGATGGCATGGGATGGGTCAATGGGATCCAATGCTCATCTCTACTTCAGATCTACTACAAACATCGATGGGATCCCGTGGTTTCGCAGTTTGTGCGTGCGCCCATTTTTGTCCGCCGTCTTTTTATGTATTCTTTTTATACTAAAAACATTTTCCAATTATAGATATTTAATCAATTTTAATGTGGAGTTTTGTCAATTTTTTAAGAATGGTGGATAAATTCTGTTTGTTTAAGTAGTAAGTTTAAGTTAGTGTAGTATTAAGAGAATTACTCAAACTGTTAATGGTTTTCCGGATTTCTAAAGATTCCAGCAGCTACAATTTTAATCTCTTCTCCTGGAGGTGTAATATTGTCGGCTGGTTGTGTGCTGAAATTTGATGTCCTGTTGTTATTAGAAGATTAGCAAAGGTAGAGCAATTGTTTTCCAGGCGTAGCAAACTTTTGTGTTCTTCAAACCGGGTTTCGAAGTTTCTTCCTGCTTGGTCTATGTAGCCATCCGAAATCTTTCCTAGATATGGAATGTTCCTAGATATGGAATTTGAATGTGTTTTCTTCTTTTTCGAAATTACTATTAGAAACTAATTTTAGGAAATGATTCAAATACGATGAATGGAACGGCACCTAAACATGCCAAACCGGAAGAAACTTCGAAACCCGCTTTAAAGAACAGAAACGATCACTACGCCTGGAAAACAATTACTCTGCCTTTGCTAATCATCTAATAAGAATAGGTTAGCAAATTTCGGCACACAACCAGCCGACAATATAACATCTCCAGGAAAAAGAATTAAAACTGGACTGGAGTCTTTAGAAATCGGAAATACCATTAACAAAAGTTCGAGTAATAGTTGCAACAAATAAACCGAATTTATCAACCAATCACCACTCTTAAAAATTTGACAACCCCCATCTTAAAATTGTATAAATCGATAATTGTAAAATGTTTGTAGTAGATCTGAAGATGCCACTAAATTTGTGAAACTATAGTCATTAATAAACGATCTTATGAAACAAGTGACAAAAGTAGATTTATTTCAAAAATTTGTAATGTCGTTTCATATAGTTAAGTTTAAAACAATAAATTCTTTCGACAGTGTGCGGTTAAGAAAAAACTAAATTTATAATATAGCTTACGCAACGTTGGGAATATTGTGTATATTTATAGAAGATTTATAAGAGATGTCATTTGCGAAAGAACGGGTTAAATTGAACTGGTCCATGAATAAAACGATCCTATATCAATTTAACTGAACGTTCATAGGGAACGGAACGCGGTAGTTAATAAAGGGAAATGATGGGATTTATAAAATAATGGATCTGTAAAGGAACAAGTCCATATAGCAAGCATTATCTTTGGAAATTGGCCCGCTTCTGTTTCATTATTCTTTTAACAGTTCTTCTTAAAAAAACCCGTTCAACTGAACGAATTTGTCCATCACTGATATACAAATTTTGTTGTTGTTCTTAGAACATCTTCTATACAACCATATTAACGAATAATGCATTTATCTTCGTGGAATCATATAGCAGCGGGTCATAGGTTTCATAATTCTCAATTTGTAGATAATCTTAGAATCACTAAAATATCGAATTCTTTTTACCATTTGAACGTATTACCATTTGAATCGGTACTTCTGAATCTATAAAACTGTCAGTTTCTCACTAGCGATCATACTAGCGTTGTAACGAACGGATGAGTGACTCATAAAAAATTTAAAAGTTAATAAAAAGAAACTGGTTTCTATATTCTTCAAATCTTAACTAATATCAACAGTTATATATGGCGATTCCCTATTTAGATTTTATCAATTAAGACTCATTATTTTCCATCCATCCTTTTCTCTGCAGTAGAAGTAGCATCTAAAAACTAAAAGAAATTTAAGTGTTTGAAAGGACTAAATTAAATCGTCTTGATACGTCACCATCAGAAATTCCTCTTATAGAAGCTTTGGTCCCTAAAACGAATAATTAAAGTTATTTAGGGTGAGCATTATTATAGGAAATTGTAGAAGAATAAGCTATACACTACTTACTAGGGCATCCAAACCGGTTAAAACCGAACCCGGTTAACCGGGTTTTCTGTTAAAATTTAGGAAACCGTAAAACCGGGTTTTTTCTAAAAACTGAAACTCGGTTTTTATTTATTTAATTTTTTTCTTCAAGTGGAAACTAATTATATTTTTCTATTGTTATTCATGAAGTACCTATTATATTGTGGATTTATTTGTACTCAAATAAAACGTAAGAGCAGTAAATACGTAGTGAAATCAAGGTTCACAGATTTAAAATGAGCATAATCTTGATCCTAAAGAAATAGAAATACAATATAATTTTGATAATCCGGCGGTAGGTTAATCCGAAAGATTCAGTAAACCACTGTCCCGCCTCGGATATAAACCTCGTGCACAGCTAAAATAAAGTCAAAACAGACACCCTTAAACAATGAAAACTTGATTCGTGATTCTGACCAAGCTAACTCTACTCTACTCTTGGCTTCAAGATACAAGCAAAGAAAATTTTCATTACTTTTCTGACCAAGAAATCCTCCGCCTAATTTGTTCCCCGGATGACGGTGAAGCTTACGATGACTTGAATGTTTAAAGTCGGCGAACTGTCGCAAACGGTGACGCGTTTAAAATATGTAAAATTGTTATTTTTTTAATCCCTATAATCCGGAATTTTTTGGTAATCCGGCGGTTGTCTGGTCCCATATGTGTCGGAATATCAAGATTATACTGTACTTGTACTCCATTCTTATATTTTAGTCTAGTTTCGTACTTAGATAAATAAATATATATCTACATTTTTTTTTCTTTTTTTTCGTATCTCCGTAAAGAATTTATTTTAATAACAATATCTTTACGTAAATATAATGAAATAATACAACATTTTTTTAATTCATTAAATAATTATAAATAGTAAATAAATATTTATTTTATGTGGTTTACAGCTTTTATTTATTTTTATACTTAAAAGCGGGTTTTAACCGGTTAACCGGTTTTTTACTTTACGAAAAACCGAAAACCGGTTTTTGAAAATTTATCGGTGTTTTGGATGCCCTACTACTTACGGTTTATTAAAAAAACAAGTCTTAAATTCTTCTCAATGTAATATCTTCGGTTCTCCATATTCACAGTAATAAAGAAATGTAGTAAGAAATGTTCAGTGACAAGAAAAAAAGGTATGAAAATACGTAAAGCAACACTTATGTTAATTACTTTGAAGTTTTTAAAATGAAAATCATGAATATGTAAACTCAACGAAATTTTATTTTAAACGTAATTAACTACTACTTACGAATAAAAGTTTTACACAAAACACATTGCACTTAGAACTTTAGTAACTGTGCGACGCATAAAAAACGAAAATGTAAGGCAAACCACTCACAGTAAATAATCTACACGTATAATCATTCTTACTTATTATAATATTTTATTATATTTCTAAACGTAATATTATATTCAACTTGGAGAAAAACATTGTTTATGCAGTTGTAAATATGGATTTGCACGCGTTTATTGGTGTGTTTTGCAGGTTATTTAGTTTAATTATTTGTGAAATGATGTGTGGGAAAAGAAAGCAAAGAAAAAGTTGGATTAAGATATTGTTCGTATATATTTACAGAGGAAAATGTAGAGAGAAATGTAGTAGATTGTGTTGTGTGGCTACTTAAAGTGGAATAGAGCGTACTTCATTGGTATGCATTGAGGATTTATACAGGCATGAAGCCAAAAACATTCATCAAGGTGGATTTAACTGAAACTCTGATTCATTGCAGCTCTAATATATGTTCAGCTTCAGCATGCACCTCGCTGAAAATTATTATTTACTGAAACTGATTGCTTTTCCTACGGCTACTTATACGATTATAGATTTAAACTAAGAAGAAAGAACCAATAGAAGAATATTTTTAACATTACTTTTTATTAAAATAAATTACAGTCACACAGACGACAGATAGGGAGGCCTATATTACACACTGAAAATGTTCTTTGAGCAACAAATAAGCAACAAAAATGTTTATATATAAAAAAAACCAGAACAAACAATAAAATTCTAAATTGAATAGTATACACTCTATCCTTATATTTTAATATGGAAATATTACAATATTTATATACAAGTTTGGGATTACGTATATGCAGCTTAATATAAGCCCAAACACACTGGGAGGGGTGCAAGGTACAGAGTTCCTCTGCTTAAGTACATTAAAGTTAAAAACGTATACGATTGTTGTACTTTCGTTTCAGTGAATTTTTCCTCAAAAAAAACATAAATCAACAAAATAAAAAATAATTACTAATAGAAAATATACACTTAAAAACTATCTGTAAAACTATTACTTCCTGTAGGTACACTACGCACATCTCATACCGATAAATTCATGTGGAGGTTTCATTATTTTTAATTATGTTTTTCTTTTTTTAAATATGTACAAAATTTATTACATTATATATCCTACCGAATTATCAAAAAATGTACAATACTTTACAAGCGGCGTAAAGGAAAATTTTTATTATTATCATTTCATTTTAAATATACAAGTACAAGCGGTGCTCTAAGTACGCGAATAATTTCCTTCATGTTTTAAGTACAAATAAATAAATAAATCGCCAGTGTGGTTGGGCACACATTTATGGATCTAAAAATGGTTTTAGAGCTATAAATTAGCTACTAAATTTCGTTAGTTATTTTTTTTCTTTTATTTTGTGTTTAAATCATTGTAATGTACCTATACAAATAAAGAGATCCATTTTGTTTATAGAAAGATATATTGTGAAAAATTTCAGTCAATGAAAAATACTAGGAAAATATATATAGTGCACCAAATAAATAACAATTGTGCAATATAATTTGTCTGCTTTAATTCTTTTACAATGTAAAAATCATTAGTAATCAGTCGCTGAGATTACATAATTAAATTACAATCTATATTTTTTTATATATATAATATTTATATAATCTATTAGGAGTATTTTTTACGTATATCGTTTTCCTTTTCACAATATGGCACAGTTACATACATGTAAAACTGTATATACACTTTGAACTATATTATAATTTTTTATTTTATAATTAAAATGGAAAGTTCAAAAAATATTTATATCAATATTAAATACGAAATACTTTGGATTATTATATATTATTAATTTACACACTTAACCACTAAAAGTATACACATTTTTCACAAGTTGGGTCCAATTTGGCGTAGTACGTAATTGAAATAATTGTGGTCCGACTTAGTAGTTTCCGGCGAGGGTTGGCAACATTGGACCGACATCCGGTTCACCGGAGGCTTGAGGCATCGGAACTTCCGGATTCTGCAATCGAAATGAATTCATTAATTAAACCAATTCAATAATTTATCAATTTGTAAATTTGCATGCAACAAACTGTGTCTATTTTAAATTATTTGTGTGAAATTTTGGCCTCAGGCACCCGTGGAACAGCGGATAGGAATTAAAAATGAAATGCACATTGAATTTATTGTGTGACAGTGATTTTATGCGCGTTTCAATTGAGTTCCGAACAACTCTAACCGCACATACAAAATATATGATAGTGTGCTATATACACCCCCGCTATACTAAATATTGCATAACAATCGAACAACGTCGAGTCCAATTAAGCAGACGATGTTTATTTGATGCGTTTTTGATTCGGTCCTCGTAATTAACAACCAAAAAAATGGAAATTTATTCAACACACGAATTGGGTCGTATATACATCGAAGAAAAATACAAAACGCTAAATCTATACTATGCACCGCCGTTGGCAAGTCTTTACTTCAAATCAAAATATATCGCCGGTGCATGAGTAGAGTTCCGATCGCGGACGCCCGCTTGGTCCATCAATAATTTATCGATGTTTGTTTTATTCTTCCTCTCTAGAAACTTTCAAATACAAATGGGTCGCAAAAAAATATGTTTCTCTGCACAGCATTAACATACAGCCCAGTTTGTCATAGTTCAGTTTCCATCTTCGCTTCGCTGAGAATTGATGGAAAACTTTCAAACTGGCAGACAATACAGCTTCGATAAATCAGAGTTTTAGGAAATTTTTCCGAGGGAGAAACAGATATTCCTCTTCTCCACGATCCTTCCCACTTATAGTAGTTGGCTCTACTCGTATCTCAGACTTGGATATTTATCCAGACGTACATAATACCCTGCTGTATGAAATTTGTCGAACCATTTAACTTCCTCTTATATATACTGTTGCTATTTTTTTCTACATAATAAGAATAAGCACCGAAAAAAATTTAATTAAAATTATAAAACGGGCGTTAATAAACTAAACGAATACCTGTTGGAAAATGTATTGTATAACCGGGGAAATTAAAGGGAACGAAAAGGGGGCCAATTAGAACTGGCAAGATAGAAGATTTATTTCCATGGCAACGGGTTGGCTGTCTCGGGGTGAAGGATTGCTGGTCACGTGGTTGCGCGAGGGTGGCGAGTCTGATGGGGTGGGGGAGGCTGTAAGCTACTCACTTCTAAGATACAATGCGGGGGGAAGCTGCGAGGGGGCGTCCTAGAATATAGATTGCCATCCGATAAGAGTACTTTAAAATTCGAGGAAGTGTGGCCGACAGAGATTTGTTGGCTCTTTTTTTTTGCGACGCGTTCTTTTTTTCCCTACGCGTTCTCGGGAATAAAACTGCCGAGGCGCCGTTGGAACCACTTTTTTCGGTTGTTATTGATATCTTATTTACATTTTAAATCGCATTACGGAGGAAGTTGGGGACACTGAATTTTATATATGGACAACATGCAAAATAACATTATGCTCTATAACTCAACAGAAAAGTTTCCATTTTATATATCTCAAATTCAAAACATATACACCTACTTAACAAAAACATATATTTCTGAAAAAACTAGAATTTAGTTTGCAACGCTAGGTAAGTCTAGTCAATGTTAGATAATTGCACTTGTTTTAATAGTGTAAGTAGTGACCATTATTGCACAAAATAGGGCGTCGGATGAAAACCACTAAACCGCTTATCTCGTGGCTAATCCCTAATAAGTTACTACCCTACAAAGACACCGAATGTTAATTTATTCCTTAATGTACCTCATTTGCATTGAATATTGTAACGAACAAAATACTTAAGAAAACGTATGTATACCCGACTAGGAACTTTAGTTCGGTTTTTATTAGGATCGAATTAGGCATGTAGAATTCCGTATTCCCTCATTACACCTGTAACGCACGTCCATCTCCCTGCCTAATTAGGAAAGCCTGATGTGATACACACGAAGCCACACTTGCATTTTATAACCCCAACTAGTCTGGTCCGAGTTCAGTTACCTTTTTAGGCAGCATTTTGGAAACGAGACTCGGATGTGAGGACACCAACCTAATCAGGTCCAAATTCGGCTTCCACTTTATTTGGCAGTTTGGAAACCACTCTCGCATGTGATGATTCCAGCCTAATTTGTCTGAATTTCACTTGAAAGAACAAGTCGGGAACTACACTTGCATGTATCAACCATAACTTAATGTGATCCCAATTACATTTTTTGTGCAAATGTAAATATATTTAATTCCACTTGTACGAACAGATTGCAGTATTCTTACTCTTTTAGCGAAGACAGTTCGTTTTCAAAATTTTGACAAAACTACAACACGTTAATTTAATGCAAACATTATAAAGAAATTATTACCACATATTAGTACCTTAAACGCCCATTAAATGCGTTAGTTAAATGAAGTAGGAAAAAGAAAGTGACATGGTTTTAAAATATCTCGGTAGAATCATGAAGACATTAATATAGTATTTTAAAATTAAGGTTTAACTCGCGTATTTAAATCCGATATCCGATATCTTGTATAGTAAATAACTATTGTTAAGACTTAAAATATTGACGTAAAATATTGTTGAATAATAATGACAATCGTGTTAGATTAAAATTAACGTTGTCTATAAAATTCTTGTATAAATATGGGTAATTGCAAGTGAATGATAAATTTAAATGGTTAGGTATGGAGACGTTCGGCCATCAATAGCAATGCCGAAACGAGATACACAGACAGCGAGAGATAAATTTGTTCGTGAGAACAGAAGAAGAAACGAACAGATTTTAGTCGATAGCAAGGAGGAAAATTAATTGAACGAGAGATTTGTAGGACGAATTAGTTTTTGTAAACAATAAATAAAAGTGTGTTTATACTTTATAGATTCAGCTAGCGATTCCAAATGTAGCGCCACCCGCAGACAAATTGCGAATCACGTATGATTTCACTATTTATCGGTGCGTCTACAATACATAATAATTCATCTTTGTCTGCGTAGTGACCAAACTGTCCATTTGTATATAAAAATACGTACACGTATTTATATAAACATTGTCTGTGTACGTGGCCATCGTGTGGAGTGTACGCGAATAAATATTAAAACTGTGTGTGATGCAATCGTCTAAAAATATATTATATACGAAACGCGCGGTTCTGCTTCTACAAGATTTATTACCATTTCCAGGTGTTCGTTCGACGAGCTTTTCTGCAATTCGGGTGATACAAATTAAATTTATCTTTTAATTATATTGAGATACAATTAATTTAATAAAATGGTGCATTCAATTGAAATATGGGATTCTGAACAAGTTTACATAATGTTAATGCAAATCAATTGCTTACGACTACCGACCGTCAATAAATCAATTATGGCGTGATTTGATACATTAAGGTGCTTGTCAAAATTATGATAAACTGCCTCTCTGATGAATTATTGTCTTTACGTTCGTGTAAATATTCATCATTTGATTAATACGCACCATCATGGAATACATACCAATTTATCTATAATCAAATTTTCTTTATTCCTTTGTCCCTTCAATAATAAAATATAAAAAATTCTAAGATAGTAAATATTCAAATATACATCAAATTCTTAACTATTGTAAAAATAACACATGTTGTTGAATTTTTTGTTTATAATTGTCTGAAAATAAATCTTGACAAAACTAATTATTTTTAATGACACTCATCCTGTATATATAAGCAAATAACCTTTATAATATTCATACGGCGAATGAATAAATAGATCAACAAAACGGACGATGCAGTGTACTTTCAATTTTTCGTTTCAACATTCGTTTACCAAGAAATCAAGCCAACGCTTTTCCTATGCGTACAGTGCCTTTATATATATATATTATAGTTGCAATAAGAATGTGAATATGATCTTATTTGAGATCTAGGTGGGGATCACATTAAATAGCTTTGAAAACGGAAGCCGGTCCTGAGCCAAGCAAAAGGAAACCGAAGAATCATCGCCTTACAAATAATACCGACGCGCGCGCGCAATTATTTATACCGATGCGCGACTCCGTAAAATTGCAATTAATTACGGAAGGAAACGAGTAATGTGTAAAATAATATTGTGGATGGCAAACAAAAAAAAGCTGGAAAAATAGAACGCGTCGGAGATAACGCGCGCGTGGATTTGTTGAGCACGGTGTTTATGAAATTTTTAACAGTATGAAGATTAACGAGAGGGGTAGGGGTGCTTCAGAAAGATAAACCATAATTAGCCGAGTGTCATTTACACTTGTTATTTAAATTTAAAGTGGCTACATTTTTCGCTTTTGTTTAATACAGTCTCGTCGCTTGTATTTTTTTAGAGACTAAATAGTATACACAGTACAGTTGCAATTTTAAAATTAAAACTAAAGACGAACAGTTATTATTATTACTAATAAAGTGTGCTAAAGATTTGATAAAAATATAGAAATAGTGTTTTTAAAACATCAATTTATAATTTTGGCTATTTATACATAAACTTGAGCCAATTTGGCTACAAACATCACTTTATCACAAACATTCCAAATTTATTTCTTGTATCTATATAGTCAAGATAAAATATAAATCTCACAACACTACATGCTTTTTATCTTTTACTTTGCATTTTTCTTACATGTCTGTTATTTCATATCGTGTTCACAGTGATGTATATATATATATACACTGCCGAGCATAAAATTAGGGTCACTCCATAATTTGAAGTTATTTTAGAAATTTTTAGTTTTTTATGTGTTTTTTCGGTTGTAACAGTTTACTAATTGATTGCTTGAATACAACAAAAGGTTTTTGTTGTTCAAAGTTTATTGAAAGTAATGAAACAATTTTAATTTTAATTTGATATGCTAAGTAATGAAAATGAACAACTTTACATGGATATGCTTTTTTTGAAACAAAAGAAAGTTTAAGGACTTCAGTAGTGAGTATTCCCTCCTTTGGCAGTGACAATAGCTTACAAACGACGTGTCATGCTCTGGATTAGATTTTTGATCACGTTCTGCGGAAGATTGTCCCATTCTAGCACCAGTATGTCGCGAACCTCTCTAAAATTTCTGGGGGCCGGCACATGTCTCCGTTTTCCCATCTCATACCAAATATGGTCAATTAGATTTAAATCTGAACTGGGAGCTGTCCAAACAAATCACGTGATTTCACACTCGTAAAGATATTCAGTAACTATCCAAGCAGTATGGGGCTATGCGTTATCATGCATAAATGTTGCGTCGTCTCCAAGAATAACCATGAATGGTAAAATATGGTCTTCTAGAATCTTTGTCAGATACCTATGCGTAGTCAATGTCCCATTCTCGATAAAGACTAACTCCGTGCGAGTGTCAAAAGATATGCCTCCCTATGCCATAACTGATCCTCCGCCAAATGGCAGTCGCTCGGCATTACACGCTTGAGCATATCTCTCGCCTTGTCGTCACCACACTCTTACATGTCTATCTGAGCCCGTAAGACAGAATCGCGGTTCATCGAAAAACAATACGCGTCTCCAATCCGATATTGTCCAAGTCAAGTATTCTCGTGCAAAATTCAACCTCGCAATCCGGTGTGCACGGGAAAGCGGCGGTCCAGTAGCTCTAGTTCGAGAAGATAATCATCCAGCGGCCTAAAGTCGTATCCTAACTGCCCACTCACTTTTGTTTACATTTCTCACTTCTTGCAGATGATTTCGAAGGGAAACTGCCGTGACCGTTCGGTTTCTCAAAGCACTAGAAAAGAGAAAGCGGTCATCCTTAGCTGTTGGAGTTTTGCCTCGGCCTGAACGAGGTCCGCGAGTGAGCAAACCTGTCTCTTCGAACCGCCGCCATACTCGTTGCACACTTGAGAGACTTACACCAACGTTTCTCGCAGTTTCGCGCTGACCGCGACCGTCTTCTAAAGCTGCCACAATTTGTGGATTTATGCTCATTGCAAAACACTAACAATGACAACAATTTGCGACAGACAGACGACACTACAGAAACAAATGCTATTCTGTCCTAAAACTTTCTTTTGTTTCAACAAAAACATATCAAAGCAAACTTGTTCATTTTCATTACTTAGCACATAAAATTAAAATTGTTCATTTTCATTACTTTCAATAAACTTTGAAAAATAAAAACCTTTTGTTTTATTCAAGCAATCAGTTAGTAAACTGTTACAACCGAAAAAACACGAAAAAAACTAAAAAAATTTAAAATAACTTCAAATTACGGAGTGACCCTAATTTTATGCTCGGCAGTGTATATATATATATATATTCAAAACGCTGATAAAAAATATATTGGTGTGTATGTGATAAAACATTCGGTTATTTTAATTTCTCAATAAATAACTAAAAAAGTATAGTTTTTGCAATGTTCGTTTTGGGGTTATGAATAACGGAGTTTGATCGTCCCGGGTCATAGGTCACATGTGGTGTGCGTTGTCAGTGGTCAGTGCATTGTGATATCTGATTATGTTAAATGTTTTATGATCGCATTGTTTTAAACCCGTAAATTACACGGCGGCTACATTTATCAGGTTTATACGTGTTTATTTATTTATATTTATAAGCTAGATTTGCAAAAAACGCGGTTTATAAAAATTTTGGTGCACAGATAATAATTGGTGAAATTCAGTTTAAAAATATGTTTAAGATATATGAGTATGAATAAATGTATGTAATTAAAAGATTGGCTGTTTGGCGAACTGCGTCGTGTCTACTAGTGTATGTAAATTGAGGCTCAATCCGCAGATTAAATTCCCTTCCTCTTCAACGTTCAACCCCTCAGAGCACACACACGGATGCCATTTATTCTCAGGGTCCACATGTTACACACGTACTGCAAGCCCTCTGTAAGATGGATCACCCCCAGACATCTCTACCCCAGACATCCCCTACATCCGCGTACTACTTTCGAATTACGATTCCACACTGACCAAACAATTACACACAATATATCCGATATTTATATACAACACACTTTCAAAATGAATTACCAGTGTAAATTAGACAAAACAAATATTTCAACCTATAGGTTATAACAACCGAGACCTACCGTGAAGAATAACAAAGCCTTGGTAGATAAGATTTTTCAAGAAATTTTTTAAATTTATTGGTTACAATAATTGTTAATGGTTTTAGTGCAATATTTTTCAAGGTAAAAAACTAATTGTTAAAATGTGTTTTTTGGGTGTTTTTGAAGAGCCGTTGTTTATTCTACCTGGGGTGAAAAAATGATGAATTATAGTAAACCTTGAGATTTTTTAAATAAAAATACGACAAAGGTAGCATTGTCGCCAAGTAACGGTAAAGTTTTTTCATAAATATAATATTCAACCTTGGCGATGATTTTCGAGTGAATAGAAAATGTGCAGGTATTATGGTTTGCAGGGATATTTTGAATGGGTAGAAATAGTGCGTTGAACTCGATTAGGGCATTTTTAGGAGATTGTAAATCAGGAGGATTGCAGCTAAAACCGCAATTATTTCATTAAAAACAAATTTCAAGCGGAACTCAGCGAAAACTTATCTATAGGCAGCAGCAATAAGTCAAACACCATCTGTCGGTCGTTCGAAAGGAAGAAAAAAAGGCGGTGGAATTACAACGGGGCAATCTAATTGCCGCGAAATAACCATAAAGCTATCCTCTCGCGACGATAGAGACATCTTGCGGCCGCGGAACGAGTTCTGCAAAATGGCCATAAAGCAAGCCGGCGAAGACATAAATTGCGAAGAGAGGCCGCCAAGACGGATACAACACATACAAATTCTCAATTAGTAGTATAGAGCGGGTGCACATCTCGCGGCTTCTTTATTAAATAGTAATAGGTTGCGTAAATTATTAACCCGGTACCTTAAACGCCTCCCCAAAAACTTCCCAATTACAGCCTACATGGTGATAATTAACTAACAAACAACAAACGATATTCATTTATCTTTAATGAGAAAGGCACGATTGTATTAACATGATAGTAATCAGTCGATCAATTTCCAGGATGAATCTTCAACACAAAGGTGGTCAGGTCGTGAGCCGCGTCACGCTGCAGTCCAGTTTCCCTATTTCTTGGAGACAAAACGGTCGTTTTACTTTTTCGTTTTTAATTTGGATAAAGATCCGCGCTCTGTCCTCGCGAGCAATAAAGTCGTTCAAGAGGATACATATCACGCTTATCTTAATTTGTTGCGATAGGATGTAAAAGCATTAATTACAAACTGGAAGATGTAACGGACCACGCGCTTATATTTTACTTTTTATGCGGGGCGACCTAATACCAAGCAAATACATTAAACTCGCTTATCGCTTCCTACGATCTCTCAGTCCAAATCCGTTCCCGATCTTTAAACATTTCTTACATATTCATCCAGAAATTGCTTAATTAAAAACGATACTATACATTTTAAATCCCCACACTAAACGTTAAACAATTTCACATGAGATCCGCTAAAAGATCACGAAGTGCCTGTTAATTACCGTGGAGATAGTGTGATGGAGCACCCTGTATACCCAACACGAAGAACCACCTAAATTTGTGGGAATTCGGAAAAATCGTGATGATACGATTCAATCGAACACGTAATCGTGATTAACTACACCACCAGTGGCGCACCACACCAAGCATCCCGATTACAACAATCCCAAATACCAATTATTTCTATTGGATTATATTGCTATCATATTTCTATTTCAATAAAAAAAAATTCTATTGTATTGAATACAATTAAATATACGACTAAATTTTTTTCTATATTTCATTAGAAAATGATATTTGATATTGTCAGTAAAACCTGATAACAAATTGGCTATGCTGTAATTTAGTGTAAATAACTGAACATTTATTTAAAATATTGATTTAAAATTGGATATAGATTGGGTGCAGGAAGCAGCCCCTACAGTTTCACCACGCCCATATATCTTTTAAACAAAGACTGAATAAACATTGAGTGGAAATTTATCAAATGACAGATGTGAACAGACACGGATAGTCGGCAAACAAATAGCGATTTAAGTAGGCTACACACGTAGGAGAAGGCAAATATACGAACTGGATATATTCAATCACACCATACACAACCAAACACTTGATTTACGTAAGCGAGAGATTAATGAATGATTAATAAGAATGGATGCCTATGTAGAAGATATTTTTATGTTAAAACTATTAAATACAATTTCTGAAATAAATAAATCTCCGGAAATAAATATTACAATCTAAAGGAAGGAGGTTTTTATTTGAAAGTCGTCCGTTTGATTTCATCGGCCATTTATTTCCGCAGTGTTTTAAAAAGCAGTTTGTTAGGACAGCGATACCGTTCCCCGTAAATATATATATGCCCCCCGTTTGTCGCAATCAACATCCGGTTTTCCAGTCTAGAAGAGAAAGAAGTGGAATTTGTGTTTTTCTCCGAGGCGGAGAAGGATATACAGCGTGCAGAGGCCAGCAGAATGAACGAAAACGGCGAACCGGGTTGGCTCCAATCTTGATCTATTTGTTTTGTGATCCCTGCCGGCGGCGCAGCAATCCGTCGCTCCTTATCGCATCCCTGCACTTCCCAACTCGGGTTGCGGGGATTTATCGCGCTCTCGAAATTATATTTCAAGGTATAATAATGCATCAAACTCGGGAGGATCTATGGCCAAATATAAATCCAGAATTAAATATGGAATGGTGGAAGAGAGAGCGGTAGAGAGGATATATTGGGCTACGAACGTGGGCCGACGTGGCATTACTCAACTGTAAGCCGGAACAATCCCCCAATTTATCCCGGGCTTGGAAGGTAGAGCGGATCTCATTGGGATTTGATGAAACTGAACCGCGCGCCCGCTAATCTACCGGTTAACTAGCTTTGCAAAATAGATACGCAATTCGCATGAAGTACAGAAAAATTGCTAAACTTGTTTTGTATGAAATATCTGATCGAACCTCGGGGAAATACAAAAAAAGTTATGTTGGGAAAAGTTGTGCAGTTTTCTATTTATTGAGTTTGAAGAGAGATAACGAGACGGATGCGATGTGTATGCGGGTCGCGTGAGTGGAAGGGGGTGCGACAGTATGGCGGCGAACGTCACATTGCTCATTCTTCGCGCACTCAGCACATTTTAAAATGTATCAACCCTCTATAAAATTACAATAAGTTATATGTGTATACTTTGCTACCAGCATATACGCTCAGACTACTCCCCCGCAAAGCAAACTAAAGTAACTCCCGAAATTACATAACTCAACTTGCATTGACCAAGAGGATATACAGCCCCAATCTAATCCAAAGATTAAAAATCCTCCTGGCGTTACTTATAACAATAACACCATACATAACATATATTTACTAAATAGAATCCTGGCATGTCCAGAGCACATAACGATAACCAGAGATTGACGCAATCCATCCACCAACAAAAAAAAATAATAGATTGCTGCAGGTAACGCGTCACATAATTGAATTTCCTGGTTACAATAGAACCGCCTCTCAGAGGGGTCCACACTATATCTTGCCATGGGACTCGCGGATAAACAGATGCTATACACAAACCATTGATCGGCGTAATTATGATTTAAAGTAAACTCACAACCATAAATTCACATTCGCAACGATAAGGAAACCCAAACCAATAATCAACCAATCAATCGAAAGAGAAAAAGTGGTTTTACTTCTTACAATCTGTGTATCACTATACAAAAACTTATTGTATATCTTTACAACGACACTAACTTAAACCAGTCATCAATCAGATTTATAAGATAAGGCAAAAAAGCATCTCAAAGAATTCCAGCTAGTTTTTATAACTTACTTTTAAAAATTATTAATAATTTATATCACTTGCATTTATTACAATTTCATTTAACGAAAATAGAAAGTATCTTTGTATAAATTATGACTTGAACTAACAACAAAAGTCTACGTATAGTTTAAAAACAACACTGGTTTAAATGACAATCTACATTACTCGGCCACACAAATAGTCCGGTCTTTCTTGTCTCGTTTCTTATCATATACATCTATCTATCCTAGAATATTTAAATTTCTCTTGAAAGTCACAGATGATGTTTTATACGGACTGTTTTATTATTTCAGAACGGTAATTTTGTGTTTTTATAATAACTATATTCGTTTATACAGAAGTTTACTTCTTTATATTTCTGTGTAAATCTTTATAAAAAAAAAATCTGGTTTTAATGTAAATAAATGTTTTGCATATTATTTATGAAATTTTAATGCAGTAATTTATGGAAGCATGGGTGTAGTATTAAAATTATGAAAGTTAAGTTAAAAATGTAAATGAATAATAAAAAAATACGGCGGAAATATAATGTTAACATCATCCGAAAGATATAAAGCATCAAACTTTATAGGAAATGATTATCATCGCAGACATATAAACAAACTATTCGAGCCGAGGATAATCTCTGGATGCCAAACGGAAGTCATCGACGGTGATTCATGCGCGCATCTTGCGAATTGTGGATTTGTTTTAGAAATAAAAAATGTGGAATTTGAGATTTCGCGAAAAGGGGGCAGAAGAAATTCGTCGCACGCATCGTATATAACGTGCGTCGTGATTGAAATGATTTATATCCTACCTAAAGTACAATAAAAAAGATAGAGCACAAATTTAGATAATGCATATTTTACAGACATATAAATCAAAGGATGTGCTCCAGCTCGCAACTTCGCATACAAATCATACAAATGGTTTCGGCATATCGCAATAATACAAATTTACTAATATCAAAAAAGTTATAGAGAAGATTTATTGTTTCAACATATTATTAAAATGTTTACTGGATAATAATATTTACTTGTTATCTACTGGTATCTATATTTACTACTGGTTAGTAGTACTTGTTAAACATAAAAATTAGTATAAATTAAAAAAAAAATTAATTAAAAATCAAAGAATTATATTTATAGTGACGAAAAAGAGGTGACACTCATGCCAAGATTGGAACGCGATAAAATTGCGTATAACATTTTATTTTAATCTGTGGAGTCCCCAATTATAGTGCATTCACTATTGGTAAAACCATACTAAATTATAGATATTCATATAAACTTAATAAAGTCGGAACACAGTCTGAATATATAAATATATTCAACCTTTCCGGAGCTCTATAATATTATTAAGTCCCTTTAGGACTACCAAAACAAATCTCATGTGAATTTTGCCTGTTATATATTATAGCCTGCGTTTCGACTTTATTAAGTTTATATGATTATATGATTATCTATAAAATTCAGGCTGTGTTCATATTGCATTCAATTTTATCTTTTTGATATATAGATCAAATCCTATTACCCAATTTAAAAATCCCTGTTCTAGAGATATCCTTGTTCTAGACCATGTACCGATATTATGATGTTAATATTGCCTCAACATACTGGGTGGTCATTAATGACCATCCACCGTCCATTTAACTTGTTAGTATGTACCATTTCTCCTCTTTGCTACGCATTGTAATTGATATTATTAAAAATATTAAATGCCCTTCGTAGAATAACTCTTCGCAACCAAAGGGATATATTTACCCCAGCAAAACTTTAAAAATTCTATAGGATGCATTTTATACACATATTAAGTATTGCGGTTTATAGCATCCACTTCGCACTAAAAAATCAGAACAGAAGTTTACTATGATGAAGCAGTGCATGCGTGCTAGCGTATCTTGTGTCTAAAGTGCTATTTTATGAACTATAATAACTATCTTCAGGATGGTTAAAAAAGAAATAAGTATTTCGCATGCATCTGTTTATTAAACTTTAAGACATCCGAATATGAAACCTTTCACACATATTTACTAACCTCTTAAGTTTAGATTACAGATGTTCAATATGTCCTCCATCAGCGACACGAACAATATCACACCGATACTCACATTCCTCCCATACTCGGGCAAACATGTCCTTCGTCACTTATGTTATGGCAGTACAGATCCGGTTCTTCAACTCTTCCAGGTTCTGTGGGAGTCGAGGTACATAAACGTTGTCTTTAACAAAACGCCATAGGAAGAAGTCACAGGGTGTCAAATCCGGTGGCCGTGGTGCCCAGCTGATACATGCTAAGTCGTCAGCTCCTTGACGACCAATCCAAAGTTCGGTAGAGTTTCATTCTCTTATTCACACACTTGGCGACTCCAGTGAGAGGGTGTCCCGTCTTGTTGAAAAATGAAAAATGAAGTCTTCGTGCAGCTTCGGAAACAACGAGAAAACATAGCGAGATACTGCTGACCGTTAACCGTACTTCCATCAAAGAAGAATTTGCTGTAAAGAGATGATCGGGATATCGCAGAAAACACATTGATTTTAGGCAAATCTCGTTCATGTTCAATGTCTGCAGGAGGGTTCTGTACGCCCCAAATTCGAACTTTGTCTTTGTTTATCTGACCACGCTGATGTAGGACATATTGCACATCTGTAATATAAGCTTGAGAGGTTCGTAAATATGTGTATAAAGTTTCATATTGCTATGTCTTAAAGTTTAATAAATATTTGCATGCGATATACGTATATTCTTTTTGAAATACTCTGTATATTAAAAATATGTCGAAGTAAGTAAGAGCAATATAAAACAAGTTTTGCTGTTTAATGTACTATAACTTTCAATTTATCACATTATTCGTTACTGGTACACATGTACACTCATGTTTCATAATGGCTAATATATATCCCCATGGTATTGAAATATTGTTTTTTTTTAAATAGACGGCGGGCTCTAACGGAAGCAGAAATAATATAGGTGGTTTAAAACGCATTAGAAGAAGTGTACATACAAAATTAATTTACAAATGAGTCAAGCAGATTGCATGCACGAATGAAACCATCCACAAACAGTATTACTGTAAAGAAAAGAAACAAACCTTAAGAAACTGCTAGCGATGCAATCGAATCAGATGCTTTCGAAATGGAATGTTCGATTGTAATTGAAGAAATAGCTCTAGTATTTATAAAACACGATAAGTGGCAACCGATAAATGAGGATTTTATTCCCCGAAAAAGTGTCATAAATCTACATAAAGGCCATGTCATGTTTTGCTAGATTTGGACCGAGCAACAAAAGAAATACATGTATTTATAAAATGATTTACAATTACTTTATTTGAATGGATATTGATAAAACAAGGAAAATTCTTGAACAGAAGCTGCAAAAATAAATTACAATTCACCGACATATTAGTATGCCATACAGCAAAGTTCCCGCTATAAACTAATACTGGCCATCCAAATCACTTCGAAATGAAGGAATACAATTTGCAATGTCACATAATAGATTTCAATTATTATCGTTTTCTAAAACTAGAAAGTATTTTCCAAACCACCCATGAAGCCACGGTAAAATTCAAGGTTAGGAACTATTTGGAACAAAACATGCTCCTAAAACCCACCCAACGGGGAATTAAATTATGGTTAAGATGCGATTCTTAAGATTCTTACCCCATGTACATACGATTTTAATATATGCTGGGGAAAAGATGAAATCAGAGATCCAGATAGAACTCTTGTGGAAGGTGTTCTTACAAAATTGTCAAGTACAATTTGTGATCAAAATGTTTTGATCGATTCTTTACATCTGCACGTCTTATGAATGAAACATTAGCACACATTAACATAGCCATTAGCAGCAGAAAAAATATGCCAAATTTTGAAACACAAAATCAAATCAAAAGAAAATATTTATTTATCTTTTGGATGTACAGTACAATACATATTTGATACGTCAACGAAAAAAGTGTGCTCGTGCTCGCAGATAATGTTAACAATTCCAGCTCTTTAAAGTAAGGTTAACAAGATTGCATTATTTTTTCCCCTTTTCAGCTGTGTGGAAGCTCCCAATATTAGTATTGCATTGGATAAAACTAATTTAAAGGCTCATTCAGACCGGCGCGGAGCGTTCGCGTCGCGTAATTTCCCCAGCGAAAAATTCGCTAGCGGCGCGACAGCGAAATGGCGATGTACATAAAAACGCGATTTTTACGAACAGTAGTCATAATTTCCCCATAGGAAGAAGCTCTGATATTATTAGTATTGGCCACAGAAGAAGAAAATCAGTCTGTTCGTTATTTTTTATTTGTTTTTAATTACCGAAACACCTAAAACTCATTTAAAAGTGCTCACAGACCGGAGCGGAAGTTTCGCTGCCGCAACCGGTGCGATATCGCGGCGGACCAACTAACACGGCGGCTTATGTACATGTTCGGATCAAAAAGCGAGATTTCCGTCATAGTCGCGGTAGTGCCGCGTTGCAGGACAACGATGCTGCATGCACGGTTAGTTTCGCTGCCGCTGTGTTTTGAAATAGTGATCTCTGTAATCACATTCATTTTATGAACCATGAACCTATGTTTAATTCTGAAATACGTTTTATGTGTTTTAGAAATTCAAAATAAATAGTAGTACAAAATAACATCTTATGAATTTAATGCTTTAAATACCATAGCTTCTTGCTCTGAGGACATAATGATACATAACTATACTATCTGAGGATATAATGATACACGTATAAATCGCGTTTTGATGTGGGCATTGCCATTTCGCTGCCGCGCCGCTAGCGAATTTTTCGTTGCGGAAATTTCGCGACGCAAACGCCTCGCGTCGGTCTGATAGAGCCTTAAGAAATAAGAGAAAAGGAACATGGATTCACAAATTCAAAATTAATTCTTAAAAAAAACTTAATTTTCAATATTTTCAACATTTTCTTCTAATTTTAATCTATTCTGCTTACAAATTTTGTCCCTTTTCCTTATGTTTTTACAGTTTTCATCGTCCAGGTCATACAATATAGGATTTTTTTTAATTCTCAATCAACTTCTCTGTAGTCGCCATTTCATAACACAGCGGCAGCGAAACTAACCGCGCATGCAGCGTTCTTGTCGTGCAACGCTGCACAACCGCGGCCTTGGCGGAAAACGCGCCAGTTGATCTGAACATGTACATAAGCCGCCACGTCAATCGGCCTGCCGCGACAACGCACCGGTTGCGGCAGCGAAACTTCCGCGCCGATCTGTAAGCTCCGCGTGATGTTTGTCTAATATTGCGAATTTGAGTAGGAGTTCTGTATTCCTTATGAGGAATGTTTTTACATTTACTTCTTTTATAATGCAATCTGCCATGATATTCCATGCTCTTCTAAGAATAAACCTAGGAATTTTAAACATTCTGTTCTTTGAATGCTGTTTCCTTCGATTATTAAATTAATATCCTCGGTTGGTCTTCTTCTGTTGGTTTGGAATCTAATATATTTCAGTTTTAGTTTTCAGTTTTTAATATATTTCAGTTTTATCACAGTTTAAACGTAGTTTATTGCCCGTAAACCAAATATGTAAATTCGCTATTACCTCACTTGCTTCAAACTGTGTTCTTCTAGCGATACTTTGGATATAAAAACACCATAATCATCGGCATATAGTGTGATCCGATCTTGTCCAATAAATCTAATTAAATCAGATGTACACAGTGAGAATAGTATATATTATATATTCTTGGTTCTGCTATTCCCAAACCTTACATACTGATTTCTACTATGAAGGTATGATTGAAACCATCTCATAAGTATACGTAACTCCATAAGTATAAGGTTTTCTTAGTACCTTGCAGTGCGATACATAGTCAAATGCCTTAGTGAGGTCGCGAAAAATAACCAGTGGGCATTTTCCACTATCCTCTTTATATATAGTGGATTTAGTTTTACGAAACCCATGTTGTTATAGTAGAGTCACTCTATATTTTTTAAAAATAAGAAATGGTGTAAGTACCAACTTTACCAATGGTGTTTAAATTTATGTTTATGTAAATGTAAGTTTGTTTAAAATTTTCTAAGTTACTCATAACAAAAAATGGAACTACATTTAATTCGTAAACATGTAAGAGGGGAATCGGACTTTATGTGCAACCAATATGGTACAATCGCGGTATCGTGGAAAGACACCAAAGATGTAACTGTTTTATCAAATTTTGCAGTGGCTGAATGAGAAAATCAAGAGATGGAACACAAACCCCAGTTTCTTAACCTGATGCAATAGAATTTTACAACAAATATATGGGTGACATAGACCTGTCGGATCAATTAGTCAGAGCGTATAATATAGACAGGAAATCTAAGAAGTGTCTTTTATTTTCTGCTTATGACTTCTGCGGAAAATGCATGAATAATTTTCAACGATATAAAACATAAGAAGAAGAGCTTCTTAGATTTTCGAGCTCCGTTTACAGAATCAATCATTTTATATGGAAGGAGCAATGTAAAATCGACAATACGGCAGACCATTTTGCAGAAGAGCTGCAAGAACAATATTGAGTGTTGGTGAACATTTGCTAGTCAAAGACTCAACCCAATGGAGATGGCAGAATTGCTCAAAAAGAAATAAGGAAAAGCGAACTCAAGCTATATACTGCAAAAAATATTGTTTTATAAAAGAATTGCTTTTGATCCTACCACACGTACCGCCATTACATACAAAATTCTAAGAATATCATTAGATCTTTTGTGTTCTGGTATATTATACCATGGCAACAAATATAAGTGCAACCAATATAAGTGCATACAGAAACAGTTACGGAAAAAGATTAGAACAGCAAAAAGCGAATAGATGAACCTTGAATGTAGAGAAATTGAACAACTAAGGCTCTACATGATGACTTCAATCTCCATAAAAAACTAAAGGAGACAGCAGGAACTTTCCGAAAAAGTAATACCTCCATGTTAGTAAATCGACAAAACCAAATTGCAATAAATATACAATAGAAAAAAGATATTTGGGAAGACATTAAAAAACTATTTGCAGACGACTAAAGACAACATAGGGCAATTGAGGAAGACAACAACTTAACAAGTCCTTTAATTAGCAAAAGTGAAATAGTAAAAGCTATACAAACTGCAAAATCAAATAAAACAACGTGACCAGATGAAATTCCCTCAGAAATCCTCAAAATCCTGGATGAGAAAGGAATCTCTGCTTTACACAAAATCTTCAATAAAATATAGGAAACGGGTAAATACCCTGTACAATGGCTCACATCAACGTTTATTCTTCTCCCGAATAGGAAAACCGCAAAAAAATGTGAAGAAGATAGACTGATTAGCCTTATGAGCCAGACCTTAAATCTGTAACTAAAAATCATACATCAAATACTGTACAGAAAATGTAAAGACACAATGAGTGAGACTCAATTTGGGATCAGGCAAGGCTTCGGCACAAGGAAAGCAATAACCGCAATACAATTCCTCGTGCAAAACTGTTGGAACAGAGAAAAAATATATAAAAATATAAAAACCAGAGGAAAAATATATACCTAGGCTTATGGACTACGAGAAGGCATTTAACCTTGTACAACATCACAAGCTTATCGAAATCCTTAAAAACCTAGATATTGACCAAAAAGGCATCAGATGTATTGAGAACCTTTATGGGAACCAAACAGCACAAGTTAAAATTGACAATGAAGTATCCAAACCAATACAGATCTGTAGAGGAGTTAGACAGGGCTGTGTTCTATCGCCTCTCCTGTTACCTATACTCAGAGATAACCTATACTCAGAGAAAATATTCCAAGAAGCACTTGGCAATATCGGAAAAGGCATCAAGGTTAACGGAAACTGGATAAAAGACATTCGATCTTCGGACGACACAATACTAATATCCGAAGCCATATAAGATCTACAACAATTAGTTAATAGCGCTGGAATACATAATAAACAAATGAGATTGAACATAAACACTGAGAAAACAAAGTTTATGGTAATTAGCAGAGACCCAGACGCAACGAGGAATGACAGATTAACATTTGACGAGTTACTAATTGCGCGGTTGAACAAATTTACATATGGGTACATGGCTCACTGAGAATCGAACATCAGACATCGAAATAAAATGCAGAATTGAAGATGCACGTAGCGCATTTAAGAAGTTAAAAAAAAGTCTTCACCAACACTGTCTTTGAAATCAACCTCAAGCTGCGGCTAGTCAAGTGTTATATATTGGCCGGTAAATCCTTTATGGTATGGAAGGGTGGACACTGAAAACAGAATCAATGAACAAATTTGAAGCTTTTGAGATGTGGCTGTACCGCAGAATACTTAAGATCCCCTGGACAGCCAGAATCACAAACGAAGAAGTGCCCAGACGAATTAACCGCGGAGGTTTGAAAAGACCGCGAAGTACTAATTACAGTCACATAATGCGGAACCAAAAGTACCACATACTGCAATTGATAATTGAAGGCAAAATTGATGGAAAAAAGGGAATAGGAAGGAAGAAGATGTTTTGGTTGCGGAACATAAAGCAATGGACGGGACTCCGAACTGTAGGAAGTTTGATCCACACAGCTAGGGATCGTGTAGAAATGGGACATGTGGTCGCGAACATTCATTAATGGATATGCGCAGGACAAGAAAGAAGAAGATATTATACCAATGGAACATATATATCCCACCACCCCCAGCTGCCCACATTAACTAAAATCTAAAATACAGTTCTTTGATTTGCTTTTGATATTTCTACTGCATACATAAAAAAACGCAACTACATTGTTAAATAAAATATATTGGTAGCGAAAGGGTTAATTACCAAATATACAGTGTAATATAATTCAAAAAATGTAGGTCACTTAAGAAATCGCAACAATGACTAGCCTAATAAGCAAAAGACCCGGATACTGGCGAAAACGAGCAACGAGTAGAGATGACCGCTTCTTGTTGTCCACAAGTTTTCGAAATAGAACATCTTCTGCAGTTATGCTACGAAATCAACTTGAAAAATTTAGAGAAGGTAATGTTAGTTAATGGACCGTTAGAAAAAGGCGTCATGCTGCTGGATTATCTTGCAGAAGGATGGCTACAGATCCACCATCACAATGCTGATATCGAATTGCAAGAAATCACCTTTTGCCAGAAATCACTTGGCATTGAATAATGATGACTGGAGCAACGTCCTATTTTCAAATGAGTCGCGTTTTGGCCTCACTGGACACGGACGTCGCCGAGTATGGAAAAAACCCAGAGAAAGATATGCTCGAGTTTGCATTGACAAGCGAATTCCATTTGGCGGTGGCTCGGTTATGGTTTGCGCAGGAATTTCTTCACGAGCACGTACTGAGTTGGTCTTCATAGAGATTGGTTCTCTGACAGCTCAGAGATACATTATGGAGGTTCTAGACGATCATATTATGCCTTCAATGGTCACTATGGATGAACATGTCATTTTCATGCAAGATAATGCTAAACCTTACACAGCCAGTGTTGTCGGAGAATATCTGGACGAGGTGCCGAGGTGGAAATTAGGCGGTTTGAATAACCAGCCAGACATGAATACCATCATACACCATACAGAACATGTCTGGGATGAGTTGAGACGGCGTATCCTAGAGTTCCAAGAACTAAGGAACTAAGAGAGTTTAATTGAAGGTATGCCTCGTCGCTTTAAGTAAATTTATGTTAAGTTTGTTTTAAATTTTCCAAGTTACTCATAACAAAAAATCGAACTACATTTTAAATATAAATTTGTTGCATTTTCATAATAAATCATAAACAGAAAAATATGCTTTCCAATTCAATACTGTATATTTAATTTCGCCTACAAATTTATTAATTTATTAATTTGTAATATATTTAGCCTTACAAACAGAAAATTCCATGAAAACTTCAAATTATTTATAGTTTCTTAAGTGACCTAATTTTTTGCTCGCCAGTGTATGAGAACACTATATAAAGATATCAGTTTTTATCTAGTAATGAGTTAAAAAAAAAAGACACGGGAAGCACGGGTCGGCCTCCGACAGTCCGGTGACTATGCTCATTTTTAAATGTACATATAATTGTGATGTGATTCATGCATTCTAGCAGCCTCTAAAATGAAGGTTATGCTAACAAATTCGGATAATGAGTGACCTAAGAAGAAGTTCCGCTAACCGATTGTAAAGAAAATATTGAGCTGCGAATCTCAAATATTGAAATCTAACTAATCCAAAATTTAAAAAAAACAACATTTATATTATTTTGAACAATTTATAGCATTTAATTAAAACAAGAAATATAGAGTTTAATAAATAACATATGAGTAATTATTATTTTTGTCTCTGGGGGTGTTGAGATATAGGTGACCAAAATCGACTTATTAAATTTGCATCTGTTGGAATTTGTGTTCGAAATGAAGTCAGTTAATCATGTTGGTGGTGGTTAGGGGAGCGGCGGTGTGCAGGAGAACTCCGCAGACACAAAGCCAGTTCAGTTTTCTGCTTTACCCACTCGGCCGGCAGTAAATTATTGCATATTAATCTCTTCGCTGCAGTATTAGTTACGTTAATTATACACCGCCGCCGCCATATTGAGAACGGCAGCCGAGATGAAGGCAGACCACAGTGAGGCAAGGCCGAATTCACAAACAAACAATTGATTTTGAAAAAAGTATAATTACAGAATCTTTGGGGAGATATTCAATACCAACAGGAGTCGTTGTTATCAATTACAATGTATCATAAAATATTGCTAATTAAAAGCATAATGAACATATGTTTTAATGTAGTTCGTAATTAAATAAATTGTGAATTATAAAGTGCACTTTGTTATAAATTAATTTGGAATGGTGTTAAAACTGTACAAATAAATTTCAATAATCACAAATATCAACGTGCGATGGTATCTGCCTGATATTCCGCGCAGATATACATCATCTAGTGAGAAATATTCGGTATCAAACAAACACCATTTCAAGTATATAGATGCTAAGTTATAGATACGGTACCCTAGGCTGGTACTACTACGGAGTACAAACGTTGACCGCAATATATAACTCCGCGGACCAGCAGGGTGTTTCCTAGTACTGATACAAGAAATACGAGAGCTGTCCAACCGCGTTATATGAAGATATCGCCATGTTATACATGCTCTACCCGCACAAGTTATGACCCTACATACACAAACTATTACATCGCAAGACTTTACAACATCATCTCACCAACAATTAAAAAGATTCCACGATTCTATTTCTTCCCCTTTATCAACCACTCACCTGCAACAAAGAAAAAGGAAAAGAAAAAATTATAAATATAACCAATAATTATGCAAGCTATTTCGCTTTGCTTTCGCAGATGATTTACGGCAAGACGCAAAGATACATATTAAATATTTTAATGTATTCCACAACAGAAAAAAAGTTAAGAAGTAAATCTAAGGCTGCTCTTGACATATAACATGGCGCATATTTTAAAACGGGAATTTATTACTCGCGACAACACACAGAAGCGGCCCAAGATGTGTATGAAAATATTAACGGCCATTCAAACGTAACACTTACAAAATCAAAAATAGGATTTTATAAAGCGGTTTCAGGCTCACAAATTATGAATTCAGCGGGATTTTGAGAGACGTTAAATAAATAACCTTTTATACCTTCTCGTTTAAAATAATTAGGTGAACCTGTTAAATGGAATGTAAACGGGATGTCAATTAGGTACGTTAATGAAACATCGGAGTAGATTGCGCATTTAATTTACTATGATTTATAAAGTAGCTCATTTTATTAAATACGTTATAAGTTATAACATTCTTTCGCATCATATTTTTGGATCATATCCTACCTCAATACTTGAAATACAATAAAAATGTTGATTGTCTCATTATACAATTGTCAACTGAGTTGAACAAGAAAAATAAAAAGTAAACAAACACTCTGTTTGTTTCAATTGAGTTTGTTGATAAATTTGAATTTTTGGACGGAAAAATTCCGAAATTATAGACAAACCAGCAGTTACATAATATAAGGACAAACTATTTTAGTTCTTGTTTCTTTATTTTTCCGCAAGCAAATTTAATTTTCGATAGCGATTATAATTACAATTATAGAGCGATAAACTAACATTTACAATCCTAGGTTTTCTTCGTTTGTTTTTGTTGAATTAAGGCCGAGGCCGCACTACGGTTTTTTTCACCCGAGCGGTAACCGCTATAACCGTGAAGCGCTCAAGAAACACACCGTATGCTATGGGAAAAATCGGTCGCGGGAAAAAACCAAGCAAGTGAGGCAGCTTGTATTAGTTTACTTGACTCACAAAATCACGCAATAAAAAACCGCGGCGGTTTTGCCGTAGTCCGGCCTAGGCCTTATAGGCAATATATACCTATTTCTGGGTAGACAGAGTAGATTCTCAAATTATTTAGAAACAAACATAACAAATTTACCAACCATCTCAATTGAACTTAATTTTTCAACAAATAAATAATAAATTAAAATTTAGATTTCTTGTGAAAACTAATACATTTTAGAAGTAAAACTTCTTTAAGCGCAACTTGGGAATAACTTCAATCTCTTTTTTAATTGGAAATGAGGTTCAGAGACGAAAATAAGGTTATATTAAGTAATTTTTACAGAGATTTTAACATTTCTCAATATTGAAAATTGAGGTAAAAGTACTTTAGGCGCAACAGAGTAACTCAGACCTTTTTGATTACGGAAATAACGTTAAGTAAAGTCTATATTCTGCTTACAACTTCGGGTTTATTGAGGGTTATTACTTCCAACTTCAGGTTTATAATTTTTTTTCAAGAATGCCACTTTTTTAAATAGAATTAAAATTTCTTCATCGACTGACTATAAAATTTGCACATAGTGCGAGTGCGAGTGTAACATGCACATATATGCTTGAAATTATTTCTATTCTATTTTTATAAAGTTTAATATTAATAATTAGTATTATTTGATTTATCTCTGCCAGCGCCGGTCCCAAGCCCGGATCAGAAAAGAGGAGGGTTGGGGGACAGGGGAAGTAACCTACCCCACGTAAAAAAACCACCAAACGCTCAAGGAAGCAATTCTCAAGTCTCGGAAGGACTGATACACGTTGACGACCACGCAAGAAACAAGTAAAAAGGGAAAAATGGAGAAAAATGGAAAAATCTACTACGAAAAAGTGAGGTTAGGATTGCCGGGTTGGAACATAAACACATGGAACAATAAGTCACACGAAATCATCACAGCACTAAACATACACAAGATAGACATCTGCATACCGTCTGAAACGAAGAAAAAGGGACGCGGCAACACATTCTATCTCATGTGCTACAGTGGCAAGGAACCTAACGAAAGAGCAAAATCAGGAGTAGCAATTCTGATACACAACAAATACAAAGATAATATCGAAACAACTAAGTACTTGGATCATGACATAATACTAATAACACTAAATTTTATAAAAGCAAAAGATCATCGGCATATACGCACCGGATAGCTCGAAATCACAAGATGAAAGAGAAACATTCTAGAATAAATTAGACGAGACCATCAATGAAATAGACCCTAGTGACAAAATATTCATCATCGGAAACACAATCGCAAGAATTGGAGATAATATCATCCCAGGCGTAATGAATAGATTTGGGGAACACACAACTAATGACAACGGTATGCTACTCATAGACATGTGTGTTCAAAACCAACTACGAATTAACACCTACTTCCAACATAAAGACCAACAAAAATTTACATATCAAAACACGAGACCATATCACCAACAGAAAAGTCTACCCAAAGAAGATCACAGACGTAAGGGTATTCCCATAGGCTAACATAGGCACAGAACACCAACTTGTTGTATGCAAATACCGCTGCAAAGCGACAAGACAAAAGCACAAAGAGAAGGCAAAAGGCTATAAGTTTAATCTAGAGGCACTAACAACAGAAAGCACAAAGTTGCTATATGAGAACCGTCTGACAGAGAAAATAACATCCAACAGCATACAAGACCAGGACACCATTGACGAAGCCTGGGAGAAACTGAAATGCAGCATCACAAACAGCGCACTTGAGGCCATCGGACAAGCAGTCAGAAATTCTTCACGACATAACTACAAACCCTGGTACAATCCGGAACTTAAAGACATAGCCCGACACAAATAAGAAGCCTACAAGAAGTACATGGACACAAGAACCAAGGAAGCTTACGACAACTACAAAGCTGTAAGGAATAGGTGCAAAACAGAGGTGCGACACCTAAAAGATAAGTACTGGGAAAACTTCAGCACCGAACTACAACACGACCTATATGGCGGACAAAAGAACTCAGGAAGTACGGAAGAGTGGAAACTACTTAGGAAGTACAAACAACCATCGGACGAACAACACCAAACGAAAAATCCGAATATACAAGACAGCAGTAAGGCCAATGCTCACATATGCGGCTGAAACAAGGGCCGACACATCAACCACCAAACAAGCGCTGAGAACGACTGAAATGCGGACCCTGAGAGCAATAAGAGGAGTCACATTAAGAGACCATGTCAGGAGCTCTAAAATAAGAGATGACTTACAATTCCAGGACGTCGTACGCTTGGCAAGAGGCCGTCGAAGATACTGGCGGGATCACGTGGAACGCATGGCACCACACCGAATCGCTAACTGGACACAAAAACCCAACAAAAGGAGACCCCCTGCCACCGAAGAGATGGACAGACCCCTGGACTTCCAAATCGCAGGAGCCGAAGGACTGAGGAGAAACTTACAGAAACAGGCACAGGCCTACACAGAAAAAGAAGAGAAATTCTGCCTACACAGAAGAATAAAAAGAAGAAGATTTTATTTATAAATATTTTAAATTTAATAAGTTTAAACTTTTTAGTACTTTAGTCAAAGAAGTTCTACTTCAATCGAACATAAAGGTTACACACTCATTTTTTAAACATTATTAAATATTATATATCTCTAGACAAATTTTAGAATTACAAACCATCGAACGACAATCAAACATTTTATTATTATACCGGGTGTGTCAGAACACCGCCGACAAACTTTCAGGGCCGATTCTATGATCCAAAATAAGCATAAATCTCTTAATACATATAGGGTCAACAACGCTTTACAAAAAAGTTTTACCAGTAACACAAGCAAAGGGGTGGAATTATTTGATAAAATTTACAAGAATTTAAAATAAGAACTATGTACAATTTACAAAAACTGTTATAATAACTGTTAAATATCGCCCCCTTGTTCAATGCACAGTCAATAAAAAACGCGTCCTAAAACGGCGGGCGTGTTTCTAACTGTTCGATACGTGGTATGGAGTTACACGTGGTAGCAGTTCCTCAAGTGCTCTTCGTACACTATGCTTTTCAGATGAACCCATAAAAAACAATCCAGGGGATTTAGATCTCGGAAGCGGTCCGGCTATGGTATTGGACCGCTCCTGGCTATCCATTTATATACCTTGCATCGAGACATACACGGGCCTACCGACTAAAATGTGCTGGTGCGCCGTCATGCATAACCCACATTTCATGTGTCAGTTGTACATTGACTGGGTCTAATCCATTGAGGAAGTCATTTTCCTGAAAATTTGTGTAAGCCGCCCTCGTTAAGCGATCCGGCAAAAATCGAAATAGTTGCCACCAATCCCACACCAAACATTAATTGAAAATCTATGTTGATAACCTCTACAATGTACTGCGTGAGGATTTTCTTCAGCCCACCAGTGCATGTTATGGCTAACGAACATTCTTTCCCTCTTTTATCAGCATCATGCCATCGGTAACATGCCAGGCTCATCGGTAAAAAGTATCAACTCTGGAAACCGTTCATTCTGTTGTGCGCTGTTCAAAAACCAACTACAAAACTGTACTCGTGGAGCAAAGTCATTACAATTCAGTGCCTGAACTTGGATTCTCAATGGGTGTAAAAGTTGTTCTCAAAGAACTCGCCGCACTGTTGAAGCACTGGTTCCAAGTTCGTGTGCTACAGTTTGACAGTAGTTCTCGGAATATTGGCAACAGCATCCAAACATTTTCCTCTAATGCCACAGTACGAACCGTTCTTTCACGTCCTGTATTTGTCATAGAACTCTCAAATTTTCCACGTTCTCGAAGACGTCGATGAAATGATGCAAAAGTTGTATGATGAGACTGCTGCTTATTCCGAAATCGTTCTACATAAATCCTTGCAGCTACTGCCGTTGCCGTTAGCAGCACCATAAGCTAAATGCATCTAAATAAAATCTACTAGTTGTTTGAACCAATACATTGTTTTAAAACTATTGGGTAGATTCTTAGTAGACAAATCATAATTTTATTTTCTCGACAAATGGTGCAAAAATAACACTGGAAATATCTTTTTTTGTTTGTTTTGATTGCCCCAATAGTTCAAATCACCCCGTGTTAAAGCTAACAAATTATTAAGTATCGCATTTCTTATAAAACAATTAATAAATCACAATAAATTGATAAAATAACAATTATGTTGTAAGTATGTAAGTATGTAAGAAAATAGGTGTTACAAGAAGGGTAACAAAATATGAATAGGATGATTGTGACTGTTACTACGTGGTAAATCATACTTACATTGAATTGAAAAATTCACTGTTTTAACCACACTTATAATATGTAAAAATGTTATATAACTTATTATTCACATGTATATGTCGTAGTCATATAGCGAAATCCGTCAGATTGCGTAAAAGCGAGTGTATGCATAATCTGACGGCAGTTAGTTTATTCTTTTTCAACTAAACGATTTGACTAGGTAGTTCATGAACTGCAATGTACACAATCTGACTAACTTAACGTTTGTTTACCGTGTTGACGCTTCGTGAAATTTTCAAAATTAGTTTAATCAGTACAAATAAAAAGTACAAATTTGTAATATTTTGCTATGGATGAAATGAAATTTTTTTTTATGAAGAATTTAATAAATATTATCGTAATTTACCATCGAAACGACCTTATACTTCTATTGAATTAGAAAAAGTAAGTTTTATTGCAGATATATTTTGAGGTTAAAGATGTTATGAATTTCTTTGAATTGTTTTATTTTCTTTAGATTGCAAATGAAATATTTGTTGCGTTGGACAAAGGAAAAACTACTAAAACTAGAGGGGAATATTATTTATTGCAAAATTATGATATAGTCATAGTAAATGGTACTAAATGTATGATAAAAAAAGTCGAAGTCAAGTACTGACTCACTAATTTATTTAGTTGCTGAAGAAAACATATATGATAGATTATTTGAAGTGCATATTAATTGTAGCCATGGTTCACGTGATAAAATGATCAACATTCTCAAGCAACATTCTCAAGCAAAAACCAAGACCATGTGTAGAAATGTTTTTGGTCAGTTGTAAAATTTGTCAGCTGAAAAAAAAATTAAAACTGTAGCCAAAGTAGTTGCTAAGCCAATTATAACTAAAGATTTTATGACGAGAGGTCAAGTTGACCTCATTGACTACCAATCTATTCCTGATGGTGAATATAAATGGCTCTTAAAGTATCAAGATCATGCCACTAAGTATTTGTGCCTTAGGCCTCTGCGTGCAAAATTCTCTAGCTATTCATGTAGCTAGAGAACTTTTGAAATTTTTTTTACAGTTCGGTGCACCTTCGATTCTGCAAAGTGACAATGGCCGAGAATTCGTAAACAAAGTTATAGATGAGTTAAAAATCTTGTGGCCAAAACTACAAATCGTTCATGGTAGGTCTCGCCACCCACAAAGCCAAGGAAGTGTTGAAAGGTCAAATCAAGATGTTGAACATATGCTACGTGCATGGATGCTGGATAATAAATCAGTTGCTTGGTCAATGGGTTGTCATTTTGTTCAGTGGCAAAAAATAACTCATTTCATCGAGTTATTCGTCGTAGTCTATTTAAGGCAGTTTTTGGAAATGACCCAAAGCTTGGTTTAGAATCAACGAATCTTCCTCAGCACATGATATCAACCATAACAAGTGAAGAACTAAATAAAAAAAATATTTCCATAAATGCTGCTAATACGACATAAATTGATACCGCAAAAATTGAAAACTGCAACAATAACTGTGACATAGTTGAAGATATCTTGATATTACCCGTTACAACATCTTATAATTTGAGTGAATCTGTTCCTGATGAACTTAATGTGATAAATAATTGTGCTAACTGTGAAAAAGACATATTACCTGACAATAATGTGTGTAGTAAATGTTTAATGCCTCTTCATTTATTGTGTTCTATGGGAGAAAATGTTTGCAACATATGTGTACTGAAAACACATTAGTACTGAAACTAATATTCAAAACAATCAAGAGCAGGCTTAAGAGGGTCAAAAAATTCAGGCTGATGAAATGCTCTCCGTTACAAGAAAAATTTTGCCACCCATAAGCATTAGAGATTGTGTTTTGGTTAACATTGAAGGTAGATCGCAGTCCAGGTGACCCTCCAAACCTTATAGCTGTAGTTACTGATATAAAAAACAGTGTTTACCAAGTCGGAATAGCAGAAGGGATAACAAAATCTTGGTTTAACAAACCAGATCTCAAAAAAATCACATGGAAAATTTTGAAATTAGAAAACGTTAATAAAAATAAGTTACTATCCCTGTGAGAAGCAGTTTCACTTACATCTCTTTTCCAAGGACAAGGGTACACAAAATGTTCCTGCCAACCTTCTAAACAGCAATCCAGGACAAATAGATGCCATTGTTATAAATTAGAAGTAAAATGTAATTCTCATTGCCACAAAAGAGGACCCTGTGCAAATAAATAATTATCTAACCCTTTATCTACCAGAGAAAAAATAGATTTGAATAAAATTACCAATTGTTATAAACTATTTATTCATATAAGAAATCCAATGTAAAATAAATGTTTTAATTCATTGGTTTAAGTAAAAAGTAAGTCAGTTAAGGTGAGACTAAAGTTATAAATTTATTCTTTCTCACACATTTTTGGCACATGTAATAAGTAGACTTTCCACATCCTTTTAACTGGCATCATCGCACAGGTAGTGACAATTTTTTTTTATATTTTGATGTAGTTCTTCACGTATGTCATATAGAGGTTTAGAATTAGGAACAAGTTCATATTCAAATTGCTGACCCTTATTCTTCTTCTTCTTCTTCTTACACCACTTTGGTTGTCCAAATTCATTCGCAGGAGTGTAAGCATAAGATTTTTTTGGCTGGCTAGGACTTAATTGCTTTGGTACTCCTACAGGATTGCTTTTTTTGTTATTATTGCATTTAGTGTTTAATTTAATATTGCATTTGTCGACGTGGACATTATTATTAATATCGTTAGAATCCACAGAATTACTATCAACATGACAAGCATAGTTACTTGCAGATTTATCACTATTGCAAGTACTAAATTGCAACAAACTCACTAATTCTTGTAAAACATTTATATCTTCATTCACGAGTACGTCATCTTCATCTAAATTCTCTTCAAGTCGCTGTTGTTTTTTTCTATGTAACTTAGCGGTTTTTATTAAATATTTGCGTTTAAGTTATTTGGTAATAATTGCATTGATAAACAGCCATTTGTCGCACTAAAAGACGGGCGTCAAGATAGTACTTATCCCGCATGAGTAATAAATATATAATATATAATATATAAAATAAATATATAAAAATATAATACACTATTTTATCAATAAATATATAACCTTATAGTATATTTGTAAATGTTTATTTTTTATTCAGTAAATAATTCTAGATAAACTCTTTTCACATAATCTGCATAATCACATTTATCATATTTTCATAATTCTTGATTAGTTTATTTGGTGTTTATTCGTCAAACATATATTTAATTTCCATTTTAATGAATTTTTTATACGCCCATAAATTTAGAAATTCAAATTTTCCAATGTTTACCCTTCCACGAGTTATTTTTACATTCTATAAAAAAAGTAATGTTTATGAGGAGGGGTAAAAAAACCCAGAGAAAACATGTAAACAAGCCATATATAAAATTTCATATAAAATACGTCACATTATTGTGTTCTGGCCGCAGATGTCGCGATAATCTAAACAAATACACCCCGGTCCCCCTCCAATGTCCTAAAACCTCGACAATTCCACCTACCACTTCCACAAAGTTTGAAATGAAGATATAAAGTCCGCACGCGCTTAACTCGCGCACAACATGCATCGACGTATCACTTTAATTTGCATGAAACCAAATTAAATGAACATCCATAAAAACGTATCCATAAAAACATCCTATACACGTTTTGAATTGTTAAACAAAAAAAGTTTCAAACTAAAAATTATATATAGTTAAACGTAATTAAATTAAAGATACAAATAATCTAATGAAATGAAGTAGTTATCTTCTGTGGTTATTAGGTTGGTGCGACAATAATGTATGTTTTTGTTTTTATAATTTTAATTTATTTATGTGGTAAATATATCATTTTATTGAACGGATAGCACTTTAGTTATCTCTAAAAAATAAAGTAATTGTTATGTAACATATAAGTACAGTAGATATATTAGTAACAATGCAATAAATAAAGGATATACTTATTGTAATAATATACTCATAATTAATAGTTAACACATTTTATATCTATATTAGAATTTTTTTAATGATAACAGTTTCGATAATGTTCATATAAATTGAATACAGAATTTAAAAGACCTTGGTCTACTTTTATACTACAGGTCGGTTTTCTCTCTGAATGCAACCAATGCAACTGTAGGAAAAGCATATTTCAGATTTTTCTCTAAATAATTGATGTATTAAAGAATAGGATATTAAATAATATTGTACTAAAGTGTTTATCACATTATTTAGTTATTTGATTAGATCTAAATTCAGCTTCTGCATTTAGTGGCGCCATTATAATTTCTACATAGATGGTATGGTGCAAATTTAAGAAACATCTCGAATATAAATTATGTTCCTATAACTATAATGTATTTTCCGTATAATATAGTCGTCTAGAATGTGAACTGTTACGTATATATTTGAATAAACGTATTATCTGTCTCATATTTACTGCCCAACCTTAAATTAGAACTATTTTAGAATACCGATTAGGATTGCCATCTTTGTACTTATACTTATACTATTTATTCTCAAAATATCTCTAAGAATAATTCAAAATTTGGACAGACCATAGTCTAAAATAGTACAATCTCCATAGTAGAAAAATCGAGTCCCCATATTTTTAACAATAAATAAGTAAGGTCAAGGCCCTTGCATGATTAACTAGTTACTTTTAATGACTCCTGATTTATATTTGCTTGCCTTTCTACACACAACACAGCCTGAATCTATAATTATTGCCTAAATATTCAACCTTTCCGGAGCTCTATGTGAATTTTTTAAGTTATTTACTAGCCCTCAGTCCACATTCGTGGCACTAAACAAGAACAAGAAAAATAATATAATTTTTTAGACTATGTCTTTTTATTCACTTAAGTCCAGGCTGTGTTCCGACTTTTTTTAAGTGTATATGATTATCTATAATTTAGTATGGTTTTACCAATAGTGAATTTTCATTCAATATGTTCAATATAAAACTGAATCGGATTAATCATTTTTAAAGAAAGCTAGAATTTATTTGTATAATAGATTATTCCGAATAATCAGTAATTTATAATTTAATAGTATATTAATGAACGAATTCAATTAGCACGGTTTTTCAGCAAGCGTCCACTATAGACTCAAAAATAGAAAAAGAAAATTTAATAGCAGGAATAAAACTGTTATATTATAATAATGAGGAAATTAACAACTGTTATGTTACAATAACATGACAGTCGATGAAATTGAGAACAGCAAGATTGTTAGTGTTATGATTGAGAGCTTAAAATCCATGAAGCTACCAACACCACCCAAAATAAAACACACAGACTAAAACCAAACACACTTCAAATGATGGAGCAAAGGCGTGCAATGCACAGTAAGGGAGATTAGATGCACCTGAATACTAAATACTGAAAAAGATTAAACATTATAAGATGTAAGCATACTAACCTGGAACACTATAATATGAACATTATAGAGATAGTAATTAATAATAGAATGGAACAGTAGCCGCAGAGTACTGCAAATCAGTCAGGATAGGACACAGATCTTTAAGCAGCTTAATAACAGAAATGAAACCATCACTGACCGTGATCAACTTCTCGTAATAACAGAGGATTTCTATCGGACTCTCTACGAAAGCGAGACGACACCTCAACGAGCCCCAGTGTGTGAGCGACGAAATAAAATTAGATATCCGGTCCAGAATGTAGGGTCAGAAGAGATGTTCGATATAATACCCAAAGAAATATACCACGTAATTCGCCAAATGAAGAATAGGCGCGCTGCAGGGGAAGATGGCGTGCTACCAGAGATGCTTAAAATAAACACACAACAGATGTGAAATGCCGTTGCTACTCTCTTTACAAGATGCATCATTGAAACTAAAGTTCCCTAAACCTAGAATAATGCCGTTATAACCCTTAACCATAAGAAAGGAGACATTACAAATCTGGATAATTATAGACCCATTAGTCTTCTATCTCACCTGTACAAGGTATTCAGTAGAGTGATATTCAATAGAATAGAGAAGAACTAAACTACTTCCAACAGCGAGAACAAGCTGGCTTTCTTCCAGGATTCAGCACAATTGACCATCTCCAAACTCTTAAAACCGCCATTAAGTAATGAATACAGAAAGCCATTTATTCTAACGTTCGTTAATTATCAGAAAGCGTTCGACTCCGTAGAATGGTGGGTAGTAAAGCAAGAATTGATTAGGTGACAAATAGACGAGAGATACGCCAGGACGCCGGATTATCGAACAATTCAATATCCGGATTAACGGAAGTTAAACGAAAAAATAACAATTTTACATATTTTTTGTACAATTGTATTTCAAAAAGAATAAAATGTGTACCTACATAGATAAATATGTACATAAAAAAATATGTATATACTAAGAACATATAGTATGTAAAAAATATTAATAACTAAAAACATATTATACAAAATAATCATTTATTGTTTTTTGTCAAATTTACATCACATTCTCATTTTATCAAAAGCGCACTCTTGCAACTTTTTTAGCACTAACACATCAGCACTTACAATGGCGTTTTCTACTGCTTATTTCGTACAAACATTGAGTGCGTTGAATGTGTCACCGTTGGTTACAGTTGGCTAAAGCCATCGATAGCTTCGTCGTCCTTTGTGGAACAAATTTGCCTGAGGATTTCTTTGTCAGAAAGCAAATTTTCCTGACTTACGTCTTGAAGCCAATCTTTTATGTCATCGTTTGTCAGAGTATCATCCACTTCAATTTGCTGGAAAGCTCTTGTAAAAAATTTGAAGACAATTGTATTGTGCAGTTATCTTGTTCAGAATTGTTGACCAGACCTTTTTCCAATAAGACTGTATGATGTCGCTTTTCACTTTATTTCAGCTCTGCGCAATCGCTGGCTTGAAAATCATCTTTATTGGTTATTTTTTCGTAAAATTGTTGTGCACTTTCCATTTCAGGACAATCACCTGTTTTAACTGTCTTTCTTTCCTTCAAGTCCCCCTTAGGACGAATTCTGTCCAGTTCTATTCTATCCAGTCCTGACGAATTTGAGGATTTTCTCGCAGTTGACTTTGATGCCGTAGATCATGGATCTTCCTTTATCAAGATTATTGACGATCTACTGTTTTTTATACAAATTTAAAGTGGCGTGTTTCCGTTTGGTACACTAAATAACTACATACACTAAATACACTCGATAAACGACAAACCAATAACAAAACAAGATGTAATTGAGCAGCGAATAGAATGAGTAGATAGAGAAAGTGTGGTAGGAGGAAAGAGTCCGAGCGGCAATGTTTACTTATATGTATCCGACAAACATGTATTTTTTTGTATAAAAAAACACGTGTTTCTCCAGACCGCCGCATTACTGAACATGTCCGATTAACCAACGGCCGAATTACCGAGATAATACTGTACTAAACCACCTCTATTTGAATGTCTCAGCTTTTGTTCCCCTCCATACAAAAACTAACAAATTCCAGTTAGATAGAGACTTAAACAGGGATACAATCTCTTCAAATCTATTGACACTCTCGTTGGAATATATATTTCGACGGATTAACTGGAGAAATAAAGGGCTAAAACTTTCCAACTTGCGATTTGCAGACGATTTGGTTCTCATATCGGATAATCTGGATGACATGGTGTCTATGATCGAAGACTTGAGGGTGGAATCAGCAGGCCTCAAAATGAAAACCTCCAAAAGTAAAATTAGGACAAATATGCCAGACATAGTAAACTGCAGGCTACCAGTTGAAACAATAACAAAGTACATATACGTTGGTCAAAAAATAACTTTGGGCTACGAAAATCAAAGCGTGGAAGTGGAACGCAGAGTTGCACAAGCTTGGACAGCATTCGGCGCGAACAAACAGTGTGTCATGCCCGTGTTCACCTATGGCACAGAGACCACGACACTCTCCAAAAAAACAGCAGAGAAGTTCAGAGTGGTGCAAAGAGATATGGACAGGGTAATGCTTGAAACAACAGTACGAGACCGAAAATGTAACGACTGGATTCGAAGCAAAACTAAAATGAGTGACCATGGCAAAGAGGAAGTGGGCATGGCGAGAGTTATATAGGAGAGTTATATAGGAGAGTTATATCGGAGAGTTATATTGAAGAGTTACATAGAGAAGTCAACAGAGACCCAGATCTGACACCATAAGACGAGGCCGCGTACCAAACCGTTGGGTAGACGACGTAAGACAACACGGAGGTCGTGACTGGATGAGACGAGCACATGACCGCAAGGAATGGAAGAAAATAAGAGAAGAGGCCTATATCCAACAATGGAGCACGAATAGGACGCCATGATGATGATGATATTATAATAATATGACAAATTATTATTTTACTAATAAGAGAAGAGAAGAGAATAAGAGAAGTACTTCTTGACGCACGTTTATTAATACGAGAAATGTCACTTAGCATCGTCTATCCACATAACCTGGGTAACGCAGGCAAATATTCAATATCGCTAGGTTACATTAAAAAAAATATATATGAAAATAAAATAAAAACAATCAAAACCTTGATATTAAAAAAGTGACGTGAAGTGTCAGAAATTTTTTTCATTACAAAATAATAATAAAAATTAAGGAAAACGTTTTAAAGTTACTGTAAATTCTATGGTAATACCGGAGGCTGAGGAGAGTTCTTATGACGAATCCACACCACCGGAGACAATTGAAAAAGCAAATTCTTCATTTTTTATTCCATTTTTTTGGATAGCCCCTGGATCCCAAACTTAAGTAAGATGCATTCCCCCGCCTGGGTAATAAATAATATGTTAGCATACAAAGAATTAATATTGTTTATAATACGGGCGATATTGTCAATTGCCCTCTTCAGCGAATGTGCGCTCTTTGTCCGTACGCCCAATTTTGCTCTCGCGTGAATTTCACAACTTTCCGCCCTAGTTACAAAATATACTATTTTAAAACTTCTATACCAAAACAGACAAATCTTAATATAATTGAACGATTAATAGGAAAACCTTCATTAAAAAGGACTTACCTATATACAAGTTGCTTTTAATTTAAATGATATTGTCTACTAATATGTGATATGTAACAATTAAATGTATCAAGATCAAGTGTATATTGTGCATCGATAACATCTCAGACTCAGGCTTAAATGTTTTTTTGTGGAACAAAAACTATTATGCCTTGTACTGTATTACGATTAACAAACGGTGAATTTTTCTTAAGAAATTTTGTTGGCTTTCCGCGAAATTATGATGAAACATCAAAAAACCAATTGCAAGTAAAAGTTTCATCAAAAGTAAACGAAGGACGTGAATTTAATGTTTCTTTGTGGGGAAATAATATATCTTGGGGCAATAGTAAATGTCCAGTTTCTTCAAAGCGGTGCAAATACTAAAATACTAATCGCCGGAACAAATTAAGCTTCTTACAGATAAGAAACTTAATTACCTGTAAGAAGCTTAATTTGTTGCAGCGATTAATATTTTAGTATCAACAATTAGTATCAACCTCGACTAATGCATAATATCATAAATACTTCAGAGCAAGAACTACGTGCATTGTATACTATTTGTACGGAAAAGGTTTTTCAACCTTGAGTTTCTTTCAAACCTGAAGATAGGTACTTGAACGCTTCAAAGGAAGGCGCTAATTCAAATTATTTTGTTTCATTATCGTTCTTCCATTACAAGTTAAAATATTAAAATTTGCAACGAATTATTATCTTAAAATATTTTTTTTCTTTTTTTTTTATTCCAACTATTTCGATTTAATAAGATTCTATTGCACCATAATTTTGCTGAATTACATGGTGATAAATTAAAATCTATTAAGCGACTAGTAAATGCTGTAAACCGCCGGTGCCTCATAGTAACTCTTCCCGGCCCGTGCTCTCAAGAGTTAACCAGATTATCATTTTTTAATTCAGTCCTCTTCCGTCAGAATTCTTTTGAGAACTTATCGGCTGTAGGACTCCAAAACATATTTACATTTAATTTAAAAACCAACAATATTTTAGGCCTACGAAAAAAAACAAATAAAATTTATTACGTGTTATTTACACTAATTGTAACGATAATCAAATTTCCGTGGTTGTTTATTTTCCGCCAATTGTTATGTAAAAATTGTTATCCAGAAAAGTGTTTATCATATTGTAAGGTAAAACTTGTGAGTTTAGAATTAGTTGTATATTAGTTAGTTATAATATACCCACCTATTATTATATATGCTATTTTTATATATGCTTATTTATGTAAACGTTGTTGAAAGAATTATTTTGTGTTAGAATACGAAGTTGTTTTTTCTTTTTGTGTTTTAACAATGTTAGCATACAAAGAATAAAAGTAAATAGGTATAAAATAAGAGCAGCACCGGTGCTTGTAAATAACGGAAAGCTTGATGTATTTGTTAGTTCAGGCGCATCCCATTTAAAATATAAGGGTGAAACAGTTTAGTTTAGAAGCAATTTTCCGGGATCTCGCATATTCATTAGGATTTTAAGGGGTCTTTCATGTTTTTAAGCTTGCTAAGATATATTTGCTTAGCACGCGTGTCTTAGGAAATCCAATGAAACATGTCTTAAAAATGGCTGGGAATTTATTCTACTTGTCGCATTCGTGATTTTTTTGTAACACTTAGTGTAAACAACACGTTACACATAAAAACTAATTATACGATTTTATTGCTGCAATATGTTAATGTAGGTAATTAATACGGTGTGCGCTTTCTATTCAGAGGTCTAAGAAAAACGAGCTTTCGATAGTGTAACCAGTTCAACAGATAAACTCGATACTATTGCGTTATGCAATACGATTTTATATAAGGAGGTTGCTAAAACCTCTCCGTGCAGTCGCCGGATTCAAATCCCAAGTAAGCTATACTAAGGCAATGAGGCAAGGCTGAGGCTATAAAACAAATCTCCGGAGAGTTATACGCGGCTCAACACATGACAGCTGCAAGCTCCGCTAAGAAAATACTAATCTCAATTTCGTACATAACTTTCGCGTTAAAATTATTGACCCTTTTTTAACCTTAAATTCTTCAAAAAGAAAAATTATGTTGGTATAAAGGATAATAAATTAAACACCCCATCAGATTAAAGTTGACAGAATAGTTTGAAGAAACTTAAAAAGATACTCAATTGCGACCAACCGACCGGGAAATGAGGAGACCGCAGATAAAGAAGCGGGGGTTGAGGGGAGATCGCCGACGGCGGCGGTGGAGAAGAGCTGTGAACTTTTAAAGCGGCCCCGCAATAAATTGCCGGGTACAGATGGCTTTGGTGTCGCGGGGAGGCGTCCACAGATAAAGCTGCAATACGACATTTTAATTCTGACATTTGTTTAGTTTCCAACCCTCCATTCAATTCACACAGAGATTGTCACTTTATAAACCCCTGAAAAAGAAGTAATTGGTCAATCAATCGGAATGCAAATTACGACCAATTAAACTCTTTTTTAATTAATTGTCGGAAAAGATATTAAATTATATTAAGAAGTGCAGAAAGAAAAGCAATAAATACAATTTAATTATGAGTTACTGCTTTAATCCGAGATTACAAGAGGCGTGATTACGATAAATTATAAGATTTGTCAAAATTGTGGAGTAAATAGTGATTTACGTTGGAACTTTAAAACGACTCCCGGAAAAAAAAACTTTTTGTTCTGCTCTGGGATATTTGTTGTGTTCAAGCAATAATTCTTAATCATATTAGAAACTAATTCTTTTAGGACAAACGGCGTTTTGTCACGAAATGTATTTTGCGAGGTAAAAAAAGAAACCACACCTTAGATAAATTTAAAACAAGAAATGTCATAATAAATCTGTAGGCAGAGGGGTCGGATAACAAAATGAAGACTTTTTGGTCAGAAAAATGTGGTATAGATGAGATCGAGGTGAAATATGGTAATGCAGTCGCACCTATGGTATGAAACAATGAGATGGTATAGTAATAATAACAATAGAAACAGAATTATTGCTTTAGTTGTATGTATACACAGTGTGTACATGTGTGTGTTAGTTTTGTAGTGAAGCGAGTAGTTTCTGATTCGCTTTTGTTGTCTCATGAATTATTTTCAAGGAACAATTACATTATGCAGTTCGGATGTATTATATGGAAGCGGAGTTTATATAAAGATTTCGTGTGTCAACTCAATAGTGGGTATTGTCAATTAGAGATGTTGGTTCCGTTGGGAGATAAGATTGCGAGTCCCGAATTCCCTACCCAATCAGCTGTGGCATCGAAACAAAGAAATTGTACTTTTTGAAAAGTATTCGAACAAACTAGAGCGATAGGCCTCGCGTATGTGCTTTCAGAATGTGAGATGGCATCATCGGTAATAACTCGCAGCACGTCACAATCTAAACTGCTCCCGAAGTTTGGTCACGGCAAATGCTTTTACGACCATCAAGGGTAATATAAAGAAAATGAAAAACACTATATATGTAGTATTGTCTCAGAAAGGTGATACTGACAACTGGTCCCGGACTGACGCGACCGGAAACGCTCACACCGTCCCCGGATCCCCATCGGGTTCCGGCTCGAAACACCAATGCGCGACACCCCTCTTCTCCACCTCCTGCTTTTCCACCCAAACTCACCCACGTTACATCTCCTTAAAGGCAAGGTGTCTGCTTTTAAAATGCTAATCTTCGCAAATGGGGTGCGCGTTATTTTGAAATACGGTTTTGTTTTACATTTTTATTGCGGCCGCTCTTATAATAACGTTTTTCAATTTGCGTCTGTCTTTTTAAAAAACGCACCCCTCATACTAAAAAGATATAAAATACATCCCAAAACCTCAACACCAAATTTTACACAATCTCTAACAATTATTTTAATTACTTAACAATTAATTAACACCTCATTTTTTAATTGCTTATTATTTTATTATGAATAATAGTAATTACCAATTAAAAATTAATTAAAAGGAAGCAATATTTTATTATTAGTTAGTTATAAGTACTGTTTATTCAACAGAAATAATGTTATACATATAACAAATAGTAAGACGAAAGGATTTACTTTAAGTTTTAATTATTATGATGATATATAATTTATTTTTTTATTATGTCTATAGTGTTATAATTCAACAAAGTACCTACTTATCTCCATTACTCATACAGTAGTTTTGCTCTAATATTGTATAATATAAATTTAATTGTTACACATACACATTATAATTACATTGAATAATCTAATAAAGGAAAAAAGTTAACTAAGAGTTTTGTATTTACTATAAAAGAAAAAAAACTATAATACAAAATATACACTATTTCTATCTACATAATGTTCCTTTTTATTCTAATTAGTGACGTTAATGAGTTTTCGTTTTACTTGTTTATCAAACAAACTGTGTTAATTAGTAGATAATATTTTTCTAACACAAAAAGTTCATTTAACACTATTTATTATATGTATACAATGTTGAAAAATGCAGAGATTGAGAATTTTATGTAAGTATATTTTGAAATTATTGTGGGCAGCACTATCCACACAGCCTGAATGCGATTTTAAAATCAATGAAACTAAATTTAGATTTGTCTGCATGCGGTTTCCGTGATGCATAATTAATCAAAACGTGGAGATTTATTATCTACAACAACAACAAAATTTTAAATCTTAAATTAATACATTTTATAAATATGCTTTCAAAGAAGCAAATCAATTTAAAACAAAACTATAATGTAAGAAATCCTATGGGTATGATTAATATAAATATATACGTTAGTATATCAGAATCAAAATAATATTAAAATTGATTGTCTAAATATTTTGGTTCATTAAAATTAAAAAAAATATTTAAATTATCAGTTTAAGAATATTATTTCCATGATTTATAATAATACTTTATGTTATAGATTACAACAAAGACACAAATTACCAAATACAAAAAGCAAGTTGTATTAAAAATGTGTTTAAATGTGGACGAATGTGTTATTTGAGTCGGATTTTATAAGATTAAGCAATGTAGAGAAAAAAAACATATCGTATGGCGTTTGTTAAAAATATAGCCGTGCCACCATTTTGGGCACCCTATGGGGTGCTCATTCAGGTATGAAGGTAAAGGTAATTTGAAAAAAAGAATCCATTGTATATAATAAAAAGACAGATGCAATGCGATACGGCAGAGGACACCCGCGAGCATATAATTTATCTGTCCAGAGCTAAACAATACGCGCTGAAGAAAAAAAAAACATAATAAACCTTTATTATAATTGCTGCGAAACATATGCGATTTTTGAACGAAATCTCCGGTAGGTCTCCAAATCCCACTTTATCTACCTTAGCTTTAAAATTTACCTCTAGTTGTCAACTTGTTTCTTAGACGGACACGGGTGAAGGTCTTCCCGTTATTTTTTTCTTATTTTTCGTTTCGTTTTCACTTCTCCATCTCCGTCTGTTCCATTCGCGGACAACAAAAAACCGGATTGTTTGTTACATATTCATAGTTGAGAGTCGCTATGCTTCGAGAACCACGAAAGAATTTTTGATATATGTTTAGGAAACATTACGTATATTAAAGGAATTTATTTTTCTTACGATTAACTAATGTACGGCTAAATAAATATACTTGTCCGAATGGTATAATTAATGCTTTTCTCGACTCGTTTAATAAAGGTATACTTTAATTAAACAACTCAATCACTATGATATACGGATTCTAATCGAACTTATAATTCATTTTAATTTAATTTGATACAGCCATCGCGTTAATTAAGGATTTCCTTTACATTCATTAAATACCTATAAAAATGAGGGTGGAACAAACACATTAAGGCTGCTAGGTAGGTGCCTGTAAATATCAAACAAATGTCATGTAACAATGAATATTATTTATATTTTCATTAAAGGAAAGAAAAAACGCTATAGCTATATATAATAATATAGCTAACTACTTAAACAGCCATTTTTTGTAGATTTCATTCGTTTAATCAGAATAGAATTAATTTATATAATCGAGAAATTAATAAGTTTCAGGGCATCAAAAAAATTAGAAGTCAACATTATTGTTTAATGAATAATGTTGACTTCTAATTTTTTCTAATTTATCAATGTAAAGCATTTTGTTTATAATATTTTACAAACAAACTATATTTTGGTAGGATTATACTTCAATCCACAAGATTTGTGAAATTCTTAAATTTTTTATAAAATATATTTTTTGTTTTGAATTTTGTTAAAATATTTCATGACAGCGTTTTTCCACGATGTAGGTGATGTGATCGCATGTGAGATGATATTACAGGCGACAATTTAAAAAATTTCAGGGGAATTATAAAATCAGAATTATTCAAATACGAATCTAATATATGTAGAAACTTGGGTTTATAAATAATTGCGGAAGAAAGATTGAGACAAAATAGAACGAGATATTGTAGATTTTGGCGGTGGCTTGTACTGCGAGCTTCATACATCTATTGTACCCGTAAGAACGAGATATAGTAGAAATAGTTGTTTATCTGTGACAAAATGTGAAAAAATTTGACTAATGAGTTCAGAAATTGAAATTTGAAAGGGATTTATTTGTATATGAATTAAAAATAGATTCAGAGAAACTATAACTAACTATACATTCAAATATTCGTTTCTCTGCTGATTAATACAATAAAAACAATTTTTTTAAAATTATGTTTAAACTACAAAAATTAGAGAGAGCAATTGCTTCTTGACAAATATAATTTGAACATTTTTTTGTTCGAAAGGAAAACTAATAGTCATTACAGCAGGATTTTGTTGTGAAGAATTTGAAGTTAAAGTGCAAGAATTTGAGAAACATCTTATATTGCAAAACAAAATATTGTTATTCTATTTATTGAATACTTAGAAATAGTAGTAAGAAATAATATATTCGCTTAGAAACACATTTTTATTGTTAATTAAATTATAATATTCTACTTATACGTTTTTCATTATAAAAAACTTAACTTCATTAAGAAGATTTTAAAACTACTTAAGCTAATTAAATACTTTCTAGCTTACAATTAGTCGTACGAACAAAATTCTTACGAACAATAGTTTTCGAACAATAGTTAGCTAACCAATTTCCGTTTATCGTCAAGAACAAATTGAAAAACAAACTAGTGGTTGCGTGTCTGTAATTTGAAAATACGTTTGGTCTATCCCGAAATTACAATTTGAGGTTTTCTCTACATAAAAAACAAACTGAAAAATAGACTGATTACTGAGGTGGAGTATTTCTGAGTTTGACGTAGGACTGGAACAGAGAAAGCTTGAGGAACTTTGTCTCTAGGTAAAACAAAGACATATACACATGTTTGTTTATTGGTAATTTGAACTGCTATATCAAAAAATGCAAATTTGAAAATGGTTTTAGGACTGAATGTGAGTTGATGGACTGAATGGACTGAATGGACTGATTGTGAGTTGACGTTGTAGATTTAGGACTGGAAGAAAGAAAGCTTGAGGAAACAATAACCTAAGCTAATATTAACTCTTTAAATAAAATTGATACGGTCAATGGTCCAAAAAAAAAAAAAAAAATTGGGTTCACCCTTTCCAAAAAAAGGAAAATGTTTAGATATGATTTTGAACCAAAACTTCAACAAACATGCAACCCAACAAATCACTGTTACAATCATGCTAAAGAAGAACAATTACAACAGCTAAATGCATCGAACTAAATGTGAGACTCCGTACCGTCAACCTTACAATGCCGTGCAAATCTACAAGATCTACTTAACTACGACAATATACTACCAATATTAACAGCTTAAACAAGAACGAAAATCTAAAATGTAACTTTTTCATAACAGCTCAATTTGATCAATAATAACCGAGTTGTGGTTAAATCGCAATGAAAAACAGAATATAAATCTCGCTAAAACAATTTTCTACGAAACCCTAAAGATAGACTTCCGAGCAACGCGACACTATCGTAACGGTCGTAGCGTCAAAGCCGCCGCGTGAGTATCGTAGCGATTCTGTCGCGAGATCGACTTCCGAGCATCGCGGCTTCGGCGTCAGTCGTGGCGTTTGAAACAGTCAGTTTTTGAATACACTCGCAGTAGAACGCTTGTGTCGGTCTAGAAATGAACCAGATAATTGAAAATTTTTTGGAAGAAGAAGTGGATGATCTTTTATTTCGTCACTATCTCAGTCTTGAGAGAAACATACCCGACCCCATTTTCACAAGTCGAAATGATGAGGGTACTTATAATATCTTTATAAAAAAACATTTAAATTATAATGACGAAAAGTTCAGGAGTTTCTGTCGTTTCAATAAAAAAGAATTTTATTTTATTTTATCAATGATATATGAAGAACTTCCAAAAACACCTTGTCTTCCTTCTCCGTAAATATGTTGTCCATTTCTTATTGTTAGATGTTGTAAATTATTTATAACCTCAAAACCTAGTTCAGTTCGTAGCGGCCGTGCGACTGTATTATGTATGCGAGCGACCGGTCGATATCGCGGAGCGTCAGTGCCGCGGAGTCACTGTTGCCACGTTAGTGTCGCTGCGCTCGAATGGCTCCTCATACATTTCCATAATACTATCGCTATGTCGCCGTGTCAATATCGCTGCGTTAGTGACGCCAGAGCCGCTTTGCTCGGAAGTCTACCCTTAAGGACGACTATAGATTTATCAAATGAGTCGTATAGATGCAAAACTCACTATTTGAAAAAAAATTAAAAATTGAGATTTCGCGCGATTTGAATGTCGATTTGTCAAACAGATATGATATTTAGGTTGGTTTGAAGCTAAACTCAGGATTTAACATGAAAAACTCGTTTTAAAATTCAGTGATATTCAGATGCAAAACTCACTATCTAAATTAACAATTCAGATACAAAATTCACAATCTCAATTTATTATTCTTATTATTATTATTATTCGTTGAGGCCATCTAGGACTTAACGTGGTCTTGTTACACTTGGCACTTTGTGTCGCTTTTTTCTGAGCCCAGAATTCCTTCATTCCCTGTGGTGGTCCAGCTTGCGCTCCGCTGTCCAAAAAACCTTGTCTTTCTTTTGGTTCATCTCGGTTTATCTCATTCGTAAATATCTTTTTGCGGAATCTTTTTGCTATTGAAGGCGTCGGCGTCGTCTGTTTTTAGATGCAGTATTTTGAGGTCATCTTTGGTATTTATAAACCAGGGCATTGTGGTTTTGTGTTTGTAGTCAAAATGTAAAAAATATGTTTTGTCAGCCTGTTTCCCTCCATTCGTTTGAGATGACCATAATACCGTGCCCACCTCTTACGGATCGTTTCTGTAATTTTCTCTATTTCACTGTAGACTTCTTTGTTGGGTTTTTTATGATGGATGCCATTCTTGTAATTCGATCCCATTACACTTCTAACGATTTCGCGTTCTCTCTTCTCTAGTTCTTCCAGGAGTCCTTTGTTAGCATTTAGGGATAGGGTTTTGGCTGCATATATAACTACTGGCTTCAGAAGAGTTTCATAATTGAGCGCGACGTTTGATAGGCTATTTCGAGTTTGCGTACTCGTTCCTTAAGTGCTTCTTTATCCAGTCCACTTTTCAAGATGATCTCTCCTAGGTACTTAAATGTTTCCACTCGGTTGATTGTCCCTTATATTCTCTGGAGTTTTGCTGGGGCATCTTTGATGTTGTCATTACTTTTTTTTCAAATAATATCCGCAAGGCAGTTTGTTCCGAGATTTCTTTTAGAAGGTCGATTTGCATCCTAGCAGTTTCTATGTCGTTTGACAGAATGATGTCATCAGCGAATGCTAGACAGTCAACCACAATGCCCTTGGATTTTGTTCCCATTCTCATAGGGCTATACTGAGCTTCTAATAATTGTCACCAGGCCCTAATGAGCATTTCGAGAAGGCAGTTGAAAACCATTGAAGAGAGCCCGTCAACTTGTCTGACTACCGTTTTGACTTCAAAGGAGACCGATAGACATCCTAGAAACTTTCATCCTAGAACTTTACTTTGGATTTTGTTTCATATAGGGTGGCTCTAATTAGTGCTAGCAATTTCAGGTCAACCCCAAATTCGTTGAGTATGTTCAGCAGGACTATTGAATCATAAGGCTTTTTAAAGTCCAGAAAGACCGACACGTACGGTTTATACCTGAGATTGCAATATCTGATTATCGTTTTGAGGTTGTGGATCTGTTTGGCAATTGAACGACCCTCTCTGAAGCCCCGTTGGTATTTGCCTATTTGATGTTCTACTTCTTCTAATCTCTCCAGGATAGCAAGTGAGAGAATTTTGTATGTTACCTGTAAGAGGAATATTCTTCTTACAGTTTTAGGTAACATACAATAATACAAAACTCTATAGTTGTTGACGTTTTTCATACTGCCTATCTTATGTAGTGGATTGATCAAGGCTGTTTTCCAATCTACTAGTAGGATTCCTTCTATTTACTTCTATAAGATTTCAAATGCTTCTTCAGCGGAATATTTCCCAAAATTATGTTAAACTGCAGAGTCTTTTCCTGGTGCCTTATTGTTTTTGAGTCGAGCAATGTGACGTTTGATTTCATCTTTGTTGGGTGGTCTCGATTGTGGGTATCTGTGAATGGGTTCCTCGGTCCTGATAGGACTTTTGGGTTGATCGCAATTTAGAAGGTTCCTAAAGTAGTCATCTAGGATGTTACAGTTTTCTTCATTTGAGGTCGCCAGTGTACCGTCCTTTCGTTGAAAACATAACGACGAAGGTTTATAGCCCGTAAGTTTCCTTTTGAACGTTCGGTAATACTCTCTGGTGTCATTTCCGTTAAAGTTTTGGTCGATCTTCTAAATAGATGACTTTTCATATTTACGCTTCTCAGCTCGGATCACTTTAGCTGTCTGGACTCGTTGGGCTTCGTAGGATTCCTAATCAGATAGCGATTTTGTTGAATACTATTGTTTCCATGCATCGTGCCTTTTTTAGAATTGGAACACAGTATCATTCCACCAGGCATGTTTCTTGCTTGTTTTAATTTTAGCAATTCACTATTAACAATAATAATATTTTTTTGTACTTACAAATGTATTACAAATTACTTTAATGTTATGTTTTTTATTTTGTTTTCTTTATTGTGTTCCGTTAAGTTAATAAATGTAATCTCTAATAACAGAAACAATATTTTATTATTTTCCTGTTGTATATGACCACAGAGGTACATACAAATCTAAGTAAAAGAATCTAAGCTGCAAGAGTATCTATTTGTATATTCAAGATTTAAATAACGCGGTTTTTATGAACTTATGCTGTATGAAAACAATGTTCCACAATTTAAAACAAGTATTGTTATCTAGTGACACAATTTTATAACCAAGATTCAATTAAAACCAACTTAAACCGTTTTTTGTAAATATTTCTGAACGTAAAATTTGCACATAGTCAGTTTTGCATCTATTGGCTGACACGCACCATCCATTTGTTGACTTCAGAAGCGCGTATGACACTATCAATCGAAAAGCACTATTCGAAGCAATGATTAAACTAGGCATACCACAACATCTGGTACTTCTTACAAAGGTAACTCTTTCAAGAGTGAAAAGCAGAGTTAGGATCCAGAATAGTGTATCAAGATCTTTTACTACACACACCGGATTACGACAAGGAGACGCCCTATCGTGCATCTTATATAACATCGCCCTTGAAAAAGTAATCAGGGAATCTGGAGTAAACAAAATAGGCACGATAATCAACAAGTCAGAACAGCTACTAGCATACGCGGACGATATATATATATATATATATATATATATATATATATATATATATATATATATATATATAATAACTAACTCGAAAAATAAGATGATCCAAGCATTCACGGCCATTAAAGCAGCAGAAAAAAGAATGGGTCTAGTAATAAACACAGATAAGACAAAATACATGTTTGTTTCTACGCGGGATGTACAAGTACAAAACTTAACTATCGGGACACGTAACATCGAAGGCGTATCGGAATTCATATACCTGGGTTCCCAAATTGCGAACACTAACAGCTGCAACAAAGAGAAAAAAGAAAAAGATTATACCCTGCAAATAGAGCATATTATGGACTAATGCGACACCTAAAATCCGAGACTATATCCAGAAGAACCAAATATCAAATCGATAGGAGCTTAATAAGACCTGTTCTGAAATACGCAGCCGAAACCTGGACCCTAACCAAGGAGGAAGAAAGAATCTTGGGATGTTTCGTACCACCGCTGTTTTCGCTGTACCACCTTTACGAACACGCGGATGTAGTTCGTACTATAAACATTGCTAGATTAAGATGGATAGGACGTATCGAGCGAATGAAGAATTCAGAGCCTGCAAAACTTATTAAACGACAAAGACCAGTAGGGAAAAGGACCCGGGGCAGGCCAAAAACAAGATATCTGGACCAAGTGCAGAAGAATCTATTAGCAATGGAGGAGACCAGATGGAAAGCTAAGGCCCGGAATAGATTGGAATGGAAGAAAATTGTAGAGGAGGCCAAGACCCATAATGGGTTGTGGAGCCAAAGCTGATGATGATGATGAATGCATCTATTGGCTATGTGCACAACAGTAACGCCACCTAGTATGCGCAACTAATCGGGATTATGGCAAATAATGACATACACAGTTTTTATTTTTTTATAATAAAGTAATCAAAGGGAGATAGTGGGATGATGGGCAGATGGCAAAAAGTATTTTAGAAGATTTTGTTAAAAACAATATATAGGAAATGGATGCTATTATAAAAACTTGTTTTGAAAGTGCAAAAATAAACATGTAAACACAATATAAATTGTTGCTCGTACAGTGGCTCTATCCAGCCAAAAGACTAAATTAACAGTTGCAGAAGCTAGATGTTGTAAGATTGAATGAACTATTCGTGAGATTTTGGTTATATGTACCTACACCAAATAACACACTCAATTTAAAAAATTTAGAACAGTCTTTATTGGAACGTGTACATTTTTTCATAGTATCTTGTTAAAGAAAAATGAAAATTGCTAAATGACACCAGCAACATCTAGGAGCTCTTGATTAATTATTATTGATGAAATACCCACAAATTCTTGGCCTTTTATTACTTCGAGAGAGTAATTATCATACGATTTTTGGTCATTGCAGCTTTTATCTTTCTTTCTTGAAATATTTGTCTTTACAATTCTCGATGTTGTTAGGAAATGAATCTATTACAAATAAAGGATATGATATTTTGTTTCACTTCAATTTAATTCAGAAAACTCATTGACTTAACATCCTTGATCGACCACAATAGGTCGAGTTTAATTTAATTCAATTTGTTCTTCAATTCACAGTTGATTGCATCTTAGATGCGGTATCTGGGACTTTTGTGGTTTTTCGTTTTATCTGGTGTGTATTATCCAGCTAGGACTTGTAAATCACTGACCTTCATCTTTCGATATTTTTAACTCGGAGTTGCTTGCGCGTTTTATCTCCAATAAAATATCCATTTTATCTCCACTACAAATTGTGTCGTGAGGTTTTGAAGACTACGGCGACCCATCAACACTCAAACAATATCGACACCGACTATCTGTGCCGTTATTCTTGCAGTTTACAACACAACAACAATTATAACCAATTTCTAAATATAAACAAATTCTCTATCCTAAATCGTTGCGCATATCTGCCGTGGCATGCGCTGTGATCGCTTTACTATACCCCTACCATGCACTTCGCACCTAGCGAATACGCCTTAAATAAGGGGTCGTCCATTAATCACGTGATGTTTTTTAGCAACTTTTTAAACCCCCTTAAGTCGCGCGCCGCTTTACGGTTTAAAAATCGCGCGTTCAACGAAAAAATAAATACAGGTGGTATCTCCCCCCTCGTGATATATCGTGATTTCTGACAAAACTTCTGACAAAACACCCCCTTCGCCCCGTTTTGAGCATCACGTGATTAATGGACAATCCCTAATATAAGCTTCCTTAGCAATTTTTTATCATTTAACAATATTAGTTTTATTTTGATCAAATTCCATATATTTTCCGTTGTAATCAAATATAATGTGTATTATGTTAATATTAGTTTTATCCGAAATTTAGTAAATTATTATTTCCAGAACATAGAAAATAAAGTAAAATTATCATTTAAAAAAAATGTACAGACTTAAGATTTATTTGATTATACAAAAAAAGTTAAATGATTTATTATTTTGAAACGACATTATTTATTAATCCCGAAAAAAAAAACAAATAAATAGCAATTTATTAATTCCCAGAGAGTACATTAATATAACCGGAAAGTTACTAATACAAATATATTGCTGTAAATTTTTATAACCTCTAAATATTAGCATAAAAATGTAGATAAATATAAATATATATATATATATATATATATATATATATATATATATATATATATATATATATATATATATATATATATATATATTAAGTGAAATAATTTATTTGGTGTTATATGTGCAATTGAAGGATAAAAACAAAATGAAAAGTTAAAAAATAAGTGTTATTAAAAGTCATTTGAATAAGATTATTCCATGTTTTTGTGTAATTGAAGGATAAAATCTTGTAATCTTATATAAATAAAAGTCTACACGATTTTATGTTATTTGATTTGCCCAAATGCAAATCTCACGTTATTTAAATTCTACATAGATTTGACACTAATTTTGCGTAATATGCTATTTAGTGTTTCTCTATTTTTACTTGCTAGTTATTACATTATTTTTCTAAAGACTTTAAAAGTCTTTTCTAATTAATTGTATTAATACTGTTTAATAATTATCTAATTAATTAAATAATTATCTAAAACAGTGCCGATCTTGTTAGAAGCACAGAACGAAAAATTGGAAGAGTGACGGTAGTTTTGGTTGTTGAAATCTTCATAGTAAAACTACCAACAATATTATCAAAAGTTTTTATTGACCACAGAAAAGAGTTAAACAATTTAAAGGGCAAGAAAACTTAGGAGCGGCCGCAGAACGAAAAGGTATTTGCTTAGTAGAACTTAATTGTTACAAGAGAATAAATCAGAATACATTAATATGAATATTTGGAATTAAGAATATTTGATTGTTGCAAGCTTCCGAGGAGATCTTTCACCAATTTTTCCAAAAATTAAAAAGTGGTTATCTAAATTAGAGACGTCAAAATAATTATTACTAACAAACTTTAAAAACAAGTATTATATATCCAATTAAAGCTAATCGTTTTGTTATTTTTATTTGAATAACAAATATAAATAGTCTTTGAGTGAGTTCTTCATGTACTATGTTGGCAGTTTCCCTAACGTTAGCGATCACTTTGGCAATAGCCCATCTATTCATTGCAGTAGGATATAGCTCATTTTATTGATAAAATCATACAGTTTCGTCTTTTAAATTACACAGTCATATTTTACACTATACTATCCTAACCCATATCCACTAACAATTCCCTAACTTCCCTAAGGTTAAGAAGATATTTCCGTTTTTGAAACTATTAATTAAGTTCTTCATGGTGGTGTACCTATAGTGTTTCTACATCTTCAACACACTTAATGTCGGATGTTACAGAAACTATGAAGCTATCTGAGCTGTGAATAACATCGAATCGGAATCGACAAGGATTTAACTCCAATTATGTACGATATAGTTAATTTTCGACATCTCAACCTGAATAGCATAAGGTAACTTATGTCTCTCTTTGTCTCCCTTTGTCTTGATAGCATGTTCTAACTCATATGTATCTTAAGTATCTATAGTGTTGTTCACTTTACCAGCTGCGAGAGGGTTTCTAATATTCTAGATGCAGATATGTAATTTGAACTTTACAATTTTGAGCCGGAAGACTCTTCGTATCAGCTAACCTCCTAAGAGTAGCCCGGGACTCGGGCAGTTCGTATGTGGTATTTCGCTATACTAATTTAATAGAGAAAATTATATCGAAATTATCTCTGGTTGCCTCCTTAGATTTTTAATCAAATAATTGGGTAAAAATAGAAAAATTGACTTTTTATTATACATACCAACATTTTCAATTTGAAACAATAAATTTATTTATTTATAAATTTATAACTTATTTTATTATTCTATTTATTAATTAGCGGTAAATATGTTTTATCTCTCTGTGATTTAATACAATAATATATTTTTGAGATAACAGTCCGCGTCTTAAACTAGATTGTGGAATATCTCAAAAGAATAATATTTATATAAATTTGTTTCCACACAAAGGAAATCTGTAAAAATATATGTGAGAAACGAAAATATTAGTCAAAAAAGAAGGAGAAAGAGGAAATATGTTGTATTTATAATATAAAGCCATATTTAAAAATATGCCAAGAAGGAATGATATATTCGCTTAAGTCGCCGTTATTGTATTCTTTACGAGTAACGATTTTCTTTCTGGACTGCGAGAGGGTGGGCGAGGTAGGGGAGGTGTTTTATTGATCAACCCCCTCTTTACGGTCACGTGATGTGTTACGGGCATAACTCACCCTAGACAGTCGCCATATTCGTCCCATCACTATCGTAAATTTTTAAAATAAAATATTATATTATATTTTTTTGTGACAAATTGGAATAATTATGAAACATTATTAAGCAGCAGTTGAAAACTTGTAAATTAATTGAGGCGATTAGATGCTCATAAAGATAACGAGTTAATAAGCCATAAAATCGGACACATTAAAAAAGCGGTCATAAAGTTCCCGTGAATGAATGAAGTTAACATGTAATAAAGCCTAACGCACTTCGAGGTAGTTAAAGTGATTTTTATGACCTGTAAACGTGGTCGTAAAGTCGTAATGTCCCTCCCATTACTGTTGCATGTTTACATGGTTTTACTACGCCAGTTAGTTGATTCAACAAATACGATCCCCGTCTTTTATTGGCCGTTATTCATATTCACTTTATTATTTATAGCTTATCTCAGTAAAGATACCGCTGAAGATCTACATAATTATTCCAATACTCTTTTCGAGTTCTAAAAACTGTTTATTTCAACGAAATAGGATACAATCCCCTCTGGTAGAATTCAGTGGCACTTGTTGGAGATTTGCAATAAAACGTAAGAGGGAAAACGACCGCTTAGGGTCGCCAGTCCCTACAGGGTTCGAATCTCTACTAAAGCCCATAAATCGATAACAATAGCGAAAATAAAAGGAAATTAATTACGTAAATAAATTAATTAATGCAAGAGTCAAGATGTATTGTTCTACTCAGATTTCACGCTCGGCGAGTTCGAGATAAAACTTAATTAAAATAAAGCACAGTAGTCGCTAAACATTAGAGTATTGTTTAATTATGATAATACATCGTCTGCTACACGTATATAATTTAAAATTAACCTCTACAAACAAAGGCCCCGCCGCACAAGATAAGACACGTTCAGGCAATAAATTTCAAATATAAATATTTAAAAACCATCTATTTTATTACACCCCAAAAATCTACACACAAAAATCACATTATTATAATTTACAACAATAAAAAAAAACTTGTTTATTGTGTATTAAAGGATAAAGACCCCTTGACCTAGTCCGGACTCTTTAAAACCATCAAAACAAACCATAAACATAAAACTGCGGTTATGGATGATGGCCATTACCGCTCGGTACCCTTTTGATAATCAGTAGGTGTTTGATTGGGCTTGCAGCCAAGCGAAAGAAAAGGAACACCGTATATCCTTCTCACAAAAGTTAGCAAAGGAAAGACTACCGACAAAGATAAACTTAAATAAAGACAGACGGAATGACTTTAATGGCTGCTTAATGTAGTTTGGAATGGTGCCACATCACTTTGCGGGAGCGTTACGAGCGCCTAAACTGCCTTACTGCCATCTAGCAGTCACTAGTCGAGGTATAAAGAGTGAGCAATGCAAAGTGGTTACGATTTTAGCTCGTAAAGCAACCGTTTATACAGATTGAAATAGAGAGTTTGCAGTTTATAAAAATCCATACCATTTTATACAGCGAATCCCTTGCACCAACAAAATTGATCGACGAGTGTAGTGTGCTTTATTTGAAGGGTATTTTGAAAACGAAAACGGTTATTGTGCCACAGCGCACTCTGTGCCGTTTCAATCAAACTTTGTCCCTAAAGTTAGTTGGTTCTACTCGTTATAGATGGCCATAAAGTATACAACTATCCTATTCTTTGGAGAATTCTCAACACGGACTGAAATACAAACATAATAAAACACATTACGCGATAAAAAATATAATATTGAAACACATATATTACCATAATTCCCTTTTTTATATATTCAATAGATAAAAAAAGTACCACACCTCGCTAAAATACATATTTTACATTTCAAATGTTGAGATTTATGTCGAAATTATATATCACACAACGAAAAATTCCATTTTAAACTATAATATTGCTTAAAATATCATCGTTTTGGCAATGGGACAATAACTTAGCAATTCTAAATGCGTGTGAATTGTTTTTATTACTTCGCTTCTATGTTATATGAATAATAAACATTGCATTCATTTCCGAAAAGTTTTATAAACATTGTATGTTTTTTTGATTATGATAAAAACTAAATAGTAAATTAATATTGGAAATTATTATTATTTAATAAATATTTAAATAATGTTTCTAGGAAGTAATAGGAATCTTTAAATATGCTACAGCAAGAATGAAACTTCTTTTAGTACCTGCCTGTAATTGGTAAAATTAAATAAACTAAATATAAAATATATTCCGTTTATATTTGAGTTTTCGGTTTCGACAGTCTCAGACTGTCAAACTAACTTCTTGTTTTAACAATTAATATTAGACACGCTAGACTAAAGTCTGAATAAAATTAATTTACGTACTTATAATTTACTAATTAATTTATACAACCTAAATTTGTGGAGTAATAAATTCTAATACAAATTCGTTGGTATAATAAATTTAATTTGTAATTTAGTTAGTCACATATTTTTGGAATGTGTTTGTTTGAAGAGATACAATCGAAAAAATTTAAAAAATTTGAAATTTTAATTCTCTTTTATTCCTTTAATCTTAAAACTGGTTAATTGAAAAGTTTTCGATTCAAGGATATTTTAGAGAAGCTGATTTTTTTATTAGAAATTATAAAAAATGGGTTATACGAAAAGCCGTCTTTAAAAGTCCGTTTTTTCTACCATGAAAATTAATGATTGAATTTATATATTACCTATATAAATATTTTATTTGATTCTTAGAACATTTTATAACATGAATCCATGTTCGTAGATTTCTTGCTTAAAATTAATTGAACTAAGTAGTTTTTGACATCCTCATTTGAAATAAATCTTTTGCCATTCTATAAAGACTGGTACAAGAACTAATCGGGGGGTGTCAGATCTGGCGAATATGGTGGGTGTGATAGCACATCCCATCCAAGCTGTAGCAGCCTCTGGCTAGTCAACAAACTTATATGAAGTCTGTCGTTATCGTGGTGATTTATTATGCCTTTTCTGTTTATCAATTATGGCCTAATCTGTGTGATGGTATCATCCAATTTGTCCATAGACGAATTAATTTAAAAATAGTATGGTAGTTGCTAAAAATAGACAATTCGCTTGAAATTCCAAGAAACATAACGCATTACTTTCTTTATTAATGTTGCATGAGCTTTGAGCCCGCTCATATCCTCTGCTTCATATTCACTTTTATTTGAACATTGTTGTAAATATTGCTTGTGAGTCGCAATATGAGAAATTGTGACCAATATGAGCAATTGTGAGCAATTGTCAGCAATATGAACAATTTTGAGCAATATGAGCAAGTGTCAGCAATATGAGCAATATGAACAATTGTGAGCAAAATGAGCAATAGGGAATATGCATCAATTTTTTTTATTTGCCTAATTCACTTTTTACTTCGTTTTAACATAGTAAAAAATATAAATACTGTTGAAAGAGTTTCAATTAATTTTTAAAATAATTTATAAAATACCGATTAAATATGACCTGTTTGAATGATCCCATTTATCGCGCGCTTTGGATGACGTCGCAGAGCACATTGACATTCAAGTGTTGTTTACTATTGGCATAGACAGTTAAGTATTTTCAGCTTGCATTTGCTATGTCGATAATGGAAAAAGCTAAAAAAACATTTTTTTCTATTTTGCGTCTATAATAGAGTCATTAAAGCACTCATATGGGTTCATTAATGACTCGCGAGTGCTTTAATAATTTAATTTTTCAAGGTTATCACCGTTGAAATTCAGAGCTATCAACCTGTCAGAAGTGTCAAATTTTCGGCCAGATAGTTTTGAGGTTATGTGATGTGTGGAAATCGCGAATACACAAATTTAATTAATTAATGGTAATAAACAATATAACATATATAATTTAAATTATATTATATACAAAAATCGCACATAGGTAATGGAAAACACTACAGAAATATTTCACAGCAAAACAGAACAGTGAATATCGATGCCGATAAATGTCATAACGTGCACGTCAGAGAGCATATTTCGATTCAACCAATTGTGATGCGTTTCGCAAATTTGAATTTTGCTCGCATATTTTGGACGTTTTGATATACGTTTGATGGCATTACCTAAATACAAATTAAATAAGAAAGAAATGTAAGGGTTAAGTAAGAAAGTGTAAGGGTTAAAAAAATGAAGTTTAAATCACTTGCATATTTCCTATTGTGAGCAATATGAGTAATTGCGAGCAATATGAGCAATTGTCAGCAATATGAGCAATTGTCAGCAATATGAGCAATTGTGAGCAATATAAGCAATTTCAAGCAATGAGACGCTTCCAAAATGGATAATTTTCTTTTCGCTTCACGAGCGCAAACCGATGTTTTCAATGCGACGGAACAAATCGCTTTCATTTAGAAAGAGTAGAATCCGAATATCAAAGTTTTAAGCGAAACCAAATCGTTTCACATAGTCATCGGTGGTCGATTTCGACAAATTGAATGTCGTAAGAATTTCTCGTGTTGTAATTCGCCGATTTGTTTCAATTATTTCGTCTCCACTAGCATCAATTGTTTCTTCATTAATTTAATTCATTATTAGAATGATTTTTTTCAGAGCAGTTTTAGGTACTACTGGAGTCATATTAACAAATCTTCTCCATACACTTCTAGCAACTTTCTGCTTGCATTTATAGCATTCTCAAAAATATGTCGTAAATATTCCTTTTATTAAATATTAGCATTTGTATCTTTTCTTCAAAGATTATAATTTATAGGAAATTATTGTATACATATCGTAAACAAAGTTAACATCATTTGTATAACTAATCTTTCTTTAACAATATAGTTATACAATAGTTATAAAAATGATGTTAACTTTGTTGACGATATGTATACAATAATTTCCTAGAAATTATAATCTTTGAAGAAAAGATACAAATGCTAATATATAATATTATCAAAATCTTCAAACTCAACAAGATATAAATAATATTCCTTGTAATTTCTTATTTTTGATGCGATACTAAAATGTTTGGTTTCTGCACAAAATGAAGAGCTATATCAGATGTCAAAATATTATAAAACACGAAATTACTTACAATACTAGTGTATAAAACGAAATTACTTTCCGAACAACTAACATATTTTTCTGTATTTTAAAAAGTATATAAATTCACTAGAACTACACTAAAACTGAATTAAATGAAATATTGTTATATTTGCCATTTTAGAATGAAATAATTTTCTCTTAATTATTAATCTGGTATAAACTTGAAAGCCATGGTTTAATTTTGGCTATAAATTTGAATGAGTGCCAACATCTTCCCACTACGCTTTTAATTCAAAAACACTTCAAGATACGAAAATCTCGTTAGCGATCCTATTTTTAATATTCCATATACATTCTTTTGGGTATAAACTTGACATAAATAGATAACATATTATTTTTAACTACATTTTATTAAGTATTTTAAAAATATAGTTTGAAATTTTTCAAATATGAAAACATTTGTTATGAATGGATGAATAAAATACATTTGATGTGATATGTGTACCAAAATATTGAAATACTTAAAAATATATTTAAATTCAAAGCGATTTAAAAAATCTTTTATATTTCTTTCTATTTTGCGTCTATAATGAAGTCATTAAAACACTCATGTGGGTTCGTTAATGGCTCGCCGAGTGGGATACAATTTTCTCAATATGTACCGGCGATTTTTTATTTAGAAATGCCATAAAAGGGCGCAAAATAGAAAAAATTGTATAAAAACTCGGTCATAAGGCGTTTTTCGTACATTAGAAAACTCCTCGTTACGCTCGCGCTCGTCGTTTTCTAAACAGGGATGCGTGCTGAAAAATCGCGCTTATTGAACTCGTTCTTTAATATAGCATTTACAATTAATTGAAAACTTTGTTTGCAAAATTCTGTGTTAAATAAAATAAGTCAGCTGCCTTGTTAGATTAATACAAACGGTGATTTCGAAATAACTCTTTTATTTGGTCAAATGTTGTAAACTCAAATCATTCAAAAGGTTTGTAATTATCCAGAAAAAAAATGAAGGAAAAAAAAAACACAACGGGTTTAAATGTCAATTCTTTTACATTTCTATAAAAGATATTTTACATAATTTTCCATGCAAATAACGCCAACATTATCTCCAATTTTATGTTCTAATATCTATTTATTTTATTATAAACTAAAAGAATTAACCTTCTGATGGTTTGAATATATTAACATTAAGTGTATTCATATTTCTATGCTCAGACTTAACTAAAAACATGTTGTATGTCAAAATATTACAAGAAAACACATTTGAAGGTTTTTATTAACAGAAATAAAATCGGTGAAATAGTAAAATTAATTTGTTGAATTGTAAATTTTAAATGTGAACATGAGAAATACATTAGAACAAGATAAAAATTACGTTAAATTTCACTATACGATTTATACCAAAATAAAATTTCTGATAAATATATATTATATAACAAATTTCCATAATAAGTAGTAGGTTCCTTGTAATAAACTTTTCCTTGCTAGGTGTAATGTAGTTTCATAAATGTGCAATCCGAGCGCGATGGATGCGAGTATTCATAATTCAGGGCTTTTAGAATTCTAGTTACGGTGAATTATTGAGAAAATTTCTTGAGAAGATATTTTCTAAAATAGACGAAAACTGTAGGAGTTATTATAGAACTACGGTTAGAATTTTAATTAAAAACTAAAAGAATCCACGCAGAATATCAAATATCTATTTCTGAGATTTAGTAAAATTTTATCGGAGCGGATTTATTGTGACTAAAATTAGTGTGACATTATTAAATAGAAACGGAAACGACTCAGATCGCAAATGAATTAATAAAACCTAACAATAAAATGCTCATTTTGATTTAGCTACATTATACTAATACGAGTCGGCTTGTAGATTCTATTTGTAATTGATGTCTCAACCACGAGATAAAACACTATTTATTAATTTGCATGGAATTTTATCAGTTAGTCGTAAAACTGCAATAATAATGACTTACTAAGGATCTAGTCATACTTATAATCTAGTGCAGGGTTCGGCAACCCGCGGCTCGCGGAGCCAAATCCGGCTCTTTTATTAAGGTTGCGTGGCTCTTCAACTCGTCCAAAATATATATTTTATGTTTATAGATACAAATAAAAACTTCATTTATTAGAGTAAAGATTTTGCAAAATTTGATTATCTGCAAAGACAATTAAGGATTTACTCAAAATAACAGAGAATGTGACTTCACAGAATTTTTCAGATTTAGAACCCTTGCCTGTATTTTCTTCAGCGTGCGATGATTTGTGTAATGCACCCTCTTATGGTACCCATGAATTTCTTACTTTGATTCAACTCAAAGAGAAACCCACGAGGAAGACATTTATTCGACTAAAACAAAATCTTTGATGAAATACAGCGAGATAAGTATTAACCCGTTCCAAAAGGTTGGTAGAAAGCTCAGTTTGAAGTTAAGTTAATAAATTTATAATCAGAGATATGGTCTTCAAAATTTATATTATTACCAAGAGAACTAGAAAACATGAAAAGAAAAAAAAAGTTGCCAGTAAATGGATTTATCTTTCAAAATTATAAAGGAAGGTCAACTTACACTTGCTTTATGAAAAGTAGAATCAGCTTAAGCTGGAAATTTGGACTCTTAGCAATTTCTGGATACACATAATATTGTGAGCAGATTTTTAACAACGTGAATATCCGATAAAGTAAAATAAATGCTCAGCTCAGCGACGATAGCCTTAAAAGTTGTTCAAAACTAAAGACCTCAAATTACGAACCTGGTCGAAACAAATCTGTGTATCAATTCACTTACAAAAATATCACTAATATTTCTGTTCGTTTTTGTTAAATTAATTGCTTTGTTTTGTTTTAATTTATTGAATATCATTATAGTAGATTTTGTAACTAGGGCTAAAGGTTGTCAATATTCCTCGAGAGCGAAAATGTGCGCATGAACGAAGTGGGGCGCGCACTCGCTCGAGAATAAATTGACAATTTCGTCCGTATTACAAACAATATATTTTATCACTCATGCGATGGGAGGTACCTTACAAGTTTGGGATCCTCAGCTTGAAGAAGCACCTCGAGTTGTTATAAACTTTATCGCACTATAATCGTGATTATAAGCTACCGTACAATAGACTACATAGAATCTACAAGAGTTTACTTAGAGAAGACAAAAACAAGTTTAAGAGACAACTTGAAAATGCAACAGATATACAAAAGGCAACTTGGAACATTGTTCGACAAAGCACAGGAACTAAAAAGAATAAAACCTTTTTATTTGAAAAAGCTGATGGACAACATTCCATCGCCACTACTATCAACAATTTCTTTGCTGATAAAGCTGAAAGCCTGTCCAGCGCTCAACCAAGGGTGAGGTATATTAATAGGTCAACCAAAAATATGCAAATGCATATATTTTCCCATAATACTTATAAAAGAATGGACTAGCCAGAAATGTATTTCCGACTAAACTAGGAATTAGGAGCCCTATTCGTAACGGCATATTTTTGCATATTTCTCCAATAAGAGCATAAATTGCATATTGGCTATGATAAGACATATTTCGAAATAACTGCATATTTTTAGTGCATAAGATGCTCAAGTTAGTTTATATATTTATATTCATTGATTTGCTTTTTGACGGAAATCGCAAGGCCAAAAAAACAAAAACTTTTTAGCCAAAAGTGACCCATCTGACTTGCCTTGCACAGGGACTTCATGAGTTCAGAGTTGGTGAATAAATTCGAGGAATTTATACTAACGTCGATCGTCTAATAGCCAATGTAAAAAAGTATTTTTGAAATCACCGTCAAGGGTAACGCTTTTTAATGATTTGGCAACTGGCGTCGCACTTCCTCCGCAACCAATAACTACTAGATGGGGAACATGGATTGATGCCGTAGTGTACTATGCAACCAACTTCGAAATAATTGTAAAAGTGTTCAATGTACTGGCCGCATCAATCAAAAGAGCTACTAATTTCAAAAGAGCTACTAAATGACGGTAAAATAAAATTTGACTTAATTTTCATTGCCTCAAATTATGAATTCCTTAGCCCATCAATAAATTCGCTTGAAACGTCTGGGCTACTGCTTGCTAAACAGATTGAGGTAATAGAACATCCTCAGGATGTAATTAATGGCGTTAACGGTGAAGCAGGTAACTTAGTAAAAACACAGTAAAAAATAAATTTATTTAAAAAAATCATTTTTATGCAGCAAATTCCAATAAAATTGTCTATGTCTAGAGGTTCTAAAACAACAATAAATCTAGTACATAAATATAGTATTATTGAAGCAATCGCATTTAAATTTGCGCCTATAACTTCAATTGATGTGGGACGAAGTTTTTTAATGTACAAAAATATCCTACGATCAAACAGGAATAGATTTCTTAGAGAACTTAAATGAGATGTTTGTCATTTATTGTAATAAAAATTTAAAAAATTGCAATTTTAAAAAAATATGAAATTTTGTTTATATTAAGTTTAGATGTATTTTTCTTTTGCATTTATGTTTTCGTTCCTAGAATTTAACATTTTTTCATATATTTTATTTCAGATTTAAGAGCTTATATTTTTTAAATGCATATTTTTATTTTTATAGAGCATATTTTCACTTTTATAGAGCATATTTTCATCTTTATAGAGCATATTTTCATTTTTATAGAGCATATTTTTATCTTTATAGAGCATATTTTAAGCGCTTAAAGTACTTTTTTAAGAGCATATTTTTGGTTGCCCTATATATTAACAATATAGTGAGCAATAGTCACACGATTTTTCTTAAACCAGTAACCGAGAAGGAATTGTATAACACTATAATGAGCTTGGAAAATAAAAAAGGTGCGGGTAAGGATCAAATCCCCAGTATTGTTATTAAAAATGTTGTGTCTAGTTTGCTTAAACCGTTGCTATATATAATCAATAGTGAGTTATTGATTATATGTAGCAACGGTTTAAGCAAACTTGGTGTATTGGGTGTATGTTTGGTGTATTCCCGGATTTATTAAAAGTGGCGTTAATTACTCCTATATATAAAAATGGTGATAAAAGGGATATTAATAATTACAGGCCGATAAGTATCTTGTCATCGTTCTCAAAAATCTTTGAAAAATTGGTATGCGTCAGATTGCTCTCTTTTTTGAATAAGCATGAAATTATAGCCCAGCAACAGCACGGTTTCGTTAAGGGTAAAAGCACAGATACAGCATGTTACAAAACCATCAGGGATAACAGAGGGTCTGGAATTAAAAAATATACCGTGTGGTTTACTAGTCGACCTTAGTAAGGCTTATGACCTAGTGGATCATGCTTTACTAAAAGATAAACTTTTTAATTATGGGGTTCGTGGAACCGCGTTGAATTGGCTACAATCCCTTTTGCATAATAGAATTCACATCACCAGGCTAGAAACAGCATACGGTGCATTCAAGTCCACTCCAAGGTTAATAAACAGGGCATTCCACAAGGAAGTACCATTAGTCCCATACTTTTTACAATCTATATAAATGATTTGGCCCAAGTTCCAATCATTCCGCGACATTCACTGGTAAACTATGCAGATGACACCTCTGTACTAATAATAAACAAGACTATAGAGTATATTACTCACAATGCGAATCTAGTTATGCCCGCACTATCATCGTGGTTCACTGAAAATAGACTAATCCTAAATAGCCAGAAAATCAGGGTAATCACTTTTAAAACAAAAAGATCCGTAATCACCTACCCACAGGAGATATTTATTGAAGGTGATTCAATAAAAATGCAACAGTCGGTCAGGCTTATGGGCATTCATTTCGACAAAACTCTGGACTGGTCAAGTCACATTAAGCAACTTTTAGTAAAGCTAAACAGATCAGTTAACGCGATAAGAGTGCTCAGTCGATATGTAGATCCAATTGTCATGAGAATGGTATATTTCGCTAATTTCTATTCACACATTAAGTATCAGATAATTTTTTGGGGAAACGGAATCCATTCAGGAAAGGTATTCAGAGTGCAGAAACAGGTTCTAAGAATTATACTTCACTTACCCTTTCGGGAGTCTTGTAGAGGACACTTTAAAAGAGCGAATCTGTTAAACTGTTTGGGTATATACGAAAACATATACGAAAGTGTAATTTTCTAATTCAAACAGAAATATTTATTTGAACGTTTTATGAATACGATAGCACAGAATACCAGATACATTAAAGAGTTGCATGATTACCCAAGACATAACCTATCGATGACGGAAAGGAGCCCTCCCTACAGCATCTTGAAAAACTACAATAGACTGCCAAAGGAGATTAAACTAATTAATAATATCAGGAGATTAAAAAGGGACCTTTTTACGTATATTAGAGACATAGAACCTTACAATGTTCAAGAATTTTTGAACTATTATTTATATATAAGTTACGATCTTAGTCTCGATATTTTGTTGTGTTATAGGCAATCTATTAATTTTCTTATGTATATGTTTTTTTTGTCTATCAACCGATTCTTTCTTTTGTTCTAGGCATTGCTTTTTCTTTTGACATATATATTTCATTGAGTGTATTTCTACCTTTATTAATGAAATAAATGATTTTGATGTGATATGATTTGATCCAGGTGCCATAAAAAATAAAATGGAATCAAAAAAGAAGAATTTGCTTTTTCAATTGTGTCCGGTGGTGTGGAAAGAACTCTCCTCAGTCTCCGGTATCACCACAGAATTTACACTCACTTGAAAATGTTTTCTTTAATTTTTATTTTGTTATGAAAAAAAATTCTGACACTTCAAGATACTTTTTTAATACCGAGGTCTTGAATGTATTCATTTTATTTTTATTTATTTGTTTATTTTAACGTAACCTAGAGATATTGAATATTTGCGTGCGTTATTCCAGTTATGTAAAATAAAACTAATATTGACAATTTATCGCACTAAAAAACGTGCACCAAGATATTACGTGCACCAATATATACACCTATTATGCATGAGTGATACAAAATATATAAAATGTTAATAGAAATGATCTATAGTACTTTTTATACTAACATCCCTGTGGATCTACTGTATGAATTGTTAATTTTTTTTAAGAAAACGGCTCTTTACTTAAAACCAGTTGCCGACCCCTGGTATAGTGCTATATACTCTATATAGTGAAAACTTTTACGTTGTGGTAACTTTGTTTGCAGGCTCAGAAGTGGAATAATTTCCATAATGGGAAAATCATACAATACGTCCGTAAAATATGAAATATTTCGAAAAGGACCCTTAGTAGAAATTGAAACTTGGCACCTGGTCGGGCTTGTGGCCATAAGAATGCGATTCGCTATAAAGAAGGCTCCTGTAAGGATGGCCTTATGCTTAATTTTAATTAAATTAATAACTTTATGCTTCCTTGAGGAGTTCTAACCTAACCGGTGGGACTTGTTTAAATAGAAAGAAATCCCGGTGATACGTGGATACGTGAAAAGTAAATTAAAAATATATACCTATATTTGCAGCCGGGTGACTAAACTGATACTTTCACCCGATCGGGCCAATATCATTTATGAACCGGGCGATAGTTGAATACTTTGTTCTTTCTAGGCCCATGCAGGCAACCAAATGGGGAGTAAATGGCTCTTTAGATAATTTTCCCAAGAATCAAATTCGCTAAATAACGTCCACATGAATCCCGTTTCATCGGCTGAGATCCATATTAAATTGTTCGAATGATCATTTAGCACTTCTTCGTAAATTGTTGATAGATAGTATTATCGAATCGTGGATTCTTCAGGAATTATCTGATTAGTGTAATATTTCTTAAGGAAGCTTTGGCAAATATCGTTATTCAATTGATGAAAAGGATTATTGCACGCCACAAATAACTCGCAAAAATCTTTGTTGAATTTTGAATTCTATTTTCTTTGTAGTATCCGAATTAGAAGGCGAAATTGGAATCGGCAATTGCTAACGACTATTTGAAGGTTTCTGTCTTGCAGATATATGGGAAGCTGTACTCACATGTTGATCGATCTGGTATTTTTTTGATGAAGGTTATTTCGCTACATCGAAGGTTATATCACTTGTCACAAACCTTGCAGAAAATCACAATGCCATCAGTCGTACATTGGCCTGGGTAATTTTGAATCCACGATCTGGATTTTTTTACTGGCGGCATTATTTCAACCAAAACAATATTTTCATGGGTATACAAACACAATGACCGAATTAATGACAAGCAATCCGAAAATTGCCGCACCCAGCAAACGCTTTCGCATAGTGCGAGCCAGTAGAAAAGCTCCAGGTTTCTATTATTGGCACATCCACTGTTGAATATGTACAAATTCATTAGTGATTTGGTATTTAAGGTGATAAGAATAGCGCAGAAGTAACAATAATTACTATGATTTGGTATGAGAATTAAATTATACAGTATCGAATACATATAAGTTGGAGGCCAATTCATTTTTATACACAAAAGCTCAAATAAGTATAAATAAAAACACCGAGAAAACGACTAAGAAATATCATGGAACAGATATTACACTTTATACGAATACTGGCGGCTAAAATATGGCACAATACCGATTGAGGCAGGTGCATCAATTAAAAGTTAATGAATTGACAAATTCCAAATTTGATTATAAACAACGAAAATCTCTACATAATCCAATCTCTTAATAAAAATGATTCCTGGAATAATATACCATGTGGAACAAACCTTTGTGCTGATAAGTATTTATATATTACTTCTGGAGGCAGTCGAATATTCCATACGAGCTAATGAAGAAAGCAAGAATGGCAAGAAGTCGGAAGGAAAAGAAGTTGACTGAGGAAAAGAAAAGGAGAAGTAGCATACCAGAAGTTGAAGATAGGTAATGAATATCTCATTTTAAATGAAATGTCATTATCTCTGGACAAAAAGGTTTTTCAGTGAGGGTGGTAGCAGTAGGGGGCAGAGTAGTTTTGGGAGAGGGAGTAGAGCAAATTAAAATATTGGTATGGAATATAACAGGGCTCAAAAAAAGGTTAGTAAGAGTGAAGAAGTCCGATATATGTGACTACTTTAAAGGGTTTCACATAATAGATTTAGTGGAAACATGGTGAAGAGAGAGACTGCTCAGACATTAAGCTAAGTTACCCAGGGGATTTAGATGGGAATGTCAAAGTGTCCTGAACGAGCAGATCAAAGGAAGAGCTAGAGAAGGAATAGTAACGGGGTGCAAGTAAATATTGTTAAATTGAGTGAAACTATCAAGAGCATTTCGAAGGTATTGAAGAGCAGATTGTGAAAATCAATGGGGAAGTGTTAAGGCTGTTCGTGATCTATAATTATCAAAATTTTCAGCTGTTTATAAACAAATTAATTAGTAGAATTAGTAGAAATTAATAGATGGGGTGTCAGGGGAAAGAATGTTATTGGCAGGAGATTGAAAAGTAAGGATAGGTGAATTGAAAGTAGGAAATATAAGTGCGGATGGCTCGTTGATATCCAGGAAATCAAGGGATAAGTTAGTAACTAAAGATGGCAGAAAATGGTTAGAATGGGTTTAAGATAAGGAGATGTGATCAACGGGTCGGTTGAGGGGGATTGGAGTGGAGAATTCACTTATGTAGGTGGAAGAGGAGAATCGGTAATTGATAATGTTGTAGTTAATGAGGCGGCAAAAATATTTCTTCTATAATATAATTCTTAGTAAGATTGGGTACAAATTTAGACTTTAGACAAATTTAAATATAGACATTTTATTTTGTCTCTTACACTCATAACTTTATCACTTGCCTATTACTAGATATCTTCAAAATATTTTTTTGCAATAAAGTAATTTCTATGTAGAATTAAAATAGTGTTCATGTAGCTGGTCTGGATATCGACTTTTGGATATTTTAGCTAATTCGCTTGAAGTACCTCCAAGTGGTTTACAAACTCAGTAAGGACTCTTTAGGGGTGCCGCGCACTTTAGTATACTATAGTATGAATATATCATACTCATGAATATATAGATTTAGGAACAATATTATAGCCTATATTTCATATATTAATAAATGCATTTTAAGTTTAATATCTGTATTACTTAATTTAAACATTTAGTTATGTATTTAGATATATTTTAGCTGAATACTTGAAAGACTACACACATAAATTATATCATATTTGTGTTTGAAATCTGTTTAGGTTTATTGTAAATATAGAGTTTAGCCTGGAGTGTTTATTGTAAACACAGAGTTTAGCCGCGTTATATCATATATTTAATTAATCAGTTTTAGTACAGCAAGTATGGGCCATTCCAACATTTCAAATGTCTATCTCGAATTTCCTACTAAATATTTTAAATATTAATACTACAAGGAGAAACCCGACTAATTCCGTGGTAAGAGCAATACCGTGATAACATTAAAGATGTAAATCTTTAACATTGTCTACCATTGTCTAGATTCATATTTGCAAATTGAATTCTTGAAACTTTTAAAAGAGACGAAGGTAATCTATTAAATATAAATTCATCAACAATGATTAATATTGTAAACACAGAGCTTAGCCGCGTTATATCATAGATTTAATTAATCAGTTTTAGTACAGCAAGTATGAGTCACTCCAACATTTCAAATGTATATCTCGAATCCTACTAAATATTTT